>PVKC010009207.1:0-27150 GCA_004027635.1 Crocidura indochinensis
AAAGAAAGAAAGAAAGAAAGAAAGAAAGAAAGAAAGAAAGAAAGAAAGAAAGAAAGAAAAAATATCTAAGATATAGATATGGAGAGAAAGGAAATGATAAAAGATAAGAGGGAAAAATAAAGAAGAAATAAGCAATAAAAGAAAAAAAGGGCCAGGCGGTGACTCTGGAGGTAAGGTGCCTGCCTTGCCTGCGCTAGCCTAGGATGGACAGTGGTTCCATCCCCGGGTTCCCATATGGTCCCCCAAAGCCAGGAGCGACTTCTGAGCGCATAATCAGGAGTAACCCCTGAGCGTCACCGGGTGTGGCCCAGAAACCAAAAAGAAGAAAAAAAAAACTTGGGCTGGTATCTAGGGGTAGGAAAGTTTTCCAATTTCTAAGTACTTCATCTATGACAGGGGTGAACTTTGCAAAATGGAGCTTTCAGAGTTAGCTTGTGGCTGGAGTATTTTAGGATAAGCATAATTTTCACATCTAAACTACTAGACGATATGATAGTTAGCACGATACTAGGTGTCTACCCTATGTAATCTCATCCACAATGTCTTGTGCTATGAGGATCCTTCCCCTAAATGAAACTGTCATAATAATAGTAAATTGTCATATAATAGTAACATATGTTGGATTGAAGAAGAGGAAAGAAGAAGAAAGAAAAAGAAAAAAGGGAAATTGGAGAAAAAAGAAAACAAAAGAAAAAAGTGGATGTTACTATTATACTAGTACTTTTTATTTTTTTATTTTGTTTTTTGTTTTTTTGGGTCACACCCGCCAGTGCTCAGGGGTTACTCCTGGCTCCATGCTCAGAAATTGCTCCTGGCAGGCACGGGGGACCATATGGGGCATCGGGATTCGAACCGATGACCTTTTGCATGAAAGGCAAAAGCCTTACCTCCATGCTATCTCCCGGGCCCCCTTATACTAGTACTTTTTAAAGAAGAGTATATTCCCTGCATGGTACTGGCTTCTATGCCAAATAAATATAATCTATATATTTAAGGAAATATTAGCATTAACATAAACATGGAACAGATTATTCTTAGACTAATGTCTAAACTCAGAGATTTACTATTTTAATTATTATTGGTAGGCAGTATTTTGAAAAAGCCAGTGAGAAGCATGTGTTGAAATGGGTCAAAGTATTGTAAGCACCATCCTCAGCAACTTATTAGAAACTGATTTCCAGATTTCTATCATCTAACTCAAATATATTCCTAAAGATTCTGTTCGCAAGTAAAAATGACCAAGGTAACTAACTTAAAATTGAATGGATTTTTATACATCAAATAAAGTAAGGTAAAGCATTTTAATTTCCTTAACTCAATGTAAATCTATAATTTGGAAATCTTCTATAGTATAATAAACTACCTTCACAAACAGTGTTATTTCTAAGTCATAAAAACAGCAGGTAGATAAATATAGATTGTGATTGCTGAGAATATAAAGTTATACTGTATCATCAAAAGTCTTGAATTATTGGCACTTGACTCTCCTGCAGACTATAGGAGTAAATTTCCTCATCTATCATCATGCCACTTAGTCTTTATAGTAAAGGTAGAGTCTAGGATTGGTGACTGCAGGCAACAGATTCTGCAGTATGAGCCACTTGAAGACAAATTTTCACAGCAAATGAGTCGAAAAAAGATTAAAATCAACCATAAGAGTTTTAAATGTTCATTTTATTCCAACAGTTTCATACGATTTAAATAATTTATATTTCTCCCTGCCTGTACCCCTCCCTATCTTTTCTTAACCTACTAGGATGAAGGGAGGAGAAAGTGGTAGAAAAGGATAGTAAGGAAACAAAGCACTGAGTTGTATTTGGTAGACCAATATTATGTGAAATAGACTGCTATATTTACACATGTATAAAACACCACATATGCACATACATATACAGAGCTTCTGAGAAATAAAATATATTTCCAACTTCTAACAGTTTCTATAATTCAATTATGGTAGTAACATATAAATTTATTTGTATTACACTTTATAAAACAATAGATGGATCTGGAGTTATAGAACAGCGGGTAGGGCATCTGCAGACCAAGTTTTGAGTCCTGGCACCCCACATGGTCTCCCAAGCACTGCCAGAAATGACACATTAGTGCAGAGCCAGGAGTAACCCAAGAATATCTCCAGGTGTGATCCAAAGAAAACAAATCATAATCATCATTATCATCATCATCAATAATAATAATAAATATAATTTCATAAAGGATTTCAGATCATTTAAAATGATTTTATTCTAGAAATTTTATTATGGCCTTTCAATTTTATAAATACCATAGTGGTTGTGATTGTATAATAGAGATTCATTATTTTATTATGGTGAGAATTTTTGGATATTATCACAAGTTTGTGTTAGAGAAAGTGATTAAGATCATACTTTTTCTATTTACAGACATTGCTACAGTCTAAAAGGCCCAATATTAAAGGAAGGGTTAAATTTTTCAAAATCAAATGGGGGAAACATTGCATTTTAAATGTTTTTAATAAGTTTTGTGCTTTATATAAGCAATGAAATTAATTTTTAATCTAATTCCTCAATCAGGTCACTTTAAGCATATTAACCTTCAATATTTTGATACATATATGAATGAATGGGTCTTGAATAATAAAGTTTAAGCTTTTCAAGAATTATTACACTCAAATTAGTCTGAGTCTCTATAACAGAAACTAATGAGGCTAACACAAATATTTGGAAATTTAAAAAAATTTGTTAAATGCATAATGCTATTATGGTTCTGGAGTCACTAAAATAGTCATATAAACCATATTAATTTTATCATAATTAAAGAACCTCAATAATTATAATTCAGGGTTATAGTATATACCATTTCTATTAATATAATGTAAACATGGAAATATAAAGTTATATACCTGGAATTTGAATAGAAAAATTACAGTAAATAAGAGCAAAGCAAGTTATAGACTATGTTTAAAAATGAGTAACAGAAGTCAATTGTATAGAATGAGCAGTTATATTTTGGTGGGAATCATAGTATAATATATACAAAATTATAGTATAATACACTTAAAACATTAAGATTTATAAGTCAATGTTAATATAGCAAATATTAAGTAAAACTTACTATAACCAGGAAAAATATAAATCCTATGGGAGTTTTTAGAGGCCATTTTAGGGATCCCTAATCCAATTCAGTTTGACCATAGGGAAGAAAGTTTAACTTAATATTAAATAAAGCATAACATCAAATCCCTTACCTGTCATATTCTTTCAGATTAGAGTTTAGTGGGAAAATGTTTATTTTGTCAAACATTCACATCAATGTATGCCTTCACGTAACTGCTTTTTAGTTATTCTTTCTAACACATTCTTTGCATAAATATCTAAGAAATTTCAGAGATCTCTTTTAAAACTAAAAATAACTTTTCCTTAAACCCCTTTTCCCTGTGTTTCTCAACTCTCTGAAATTCCTGTGAATGTTTCTTTTTTCTGACATATTGGAAAGTCCATTATGTAAGAGTCTTGACTTTTACTTTCTTTTCTTACTTTATTTTTTTCTCCTTAGAGACTATCTCATATATCTGAATTCTTCATCCATTTATATGCCAACATATTTCAAATATGTATTTCTGATTAAAAAGAATGGTGTCCACAAAAGCAAACTCAAGACAAGACTTTGAATGTAAGTAGTTTATTTGAGGGTATTTGTTATCAGCTATTTACCACAATAGCATACTGAAATTATCTGAAGAAAAAGGAAAGAATAAAAGTTATTAGACTTAATAGTAGATTGATATTATTTATTTTTAATTAATGAATGGCACATAATTTTGACAGATCTATGTGTGTTAAAATCATAATGGGAAAAGGATACTATCCTCTTTTAGTAATCTACTAATTTGCTCAGTATTCATAAGAAAATATCCCTGAATCTTGAAAAAGACTCTTGTCTGTTGTTTTATTGACAGCATGTCTTTATTTTATTTATTTTTTTTTGTGGTTTTTGGGTCACACCCGGCAGTGCTTAGGGGTTACTCCTGGCTCCATGCTCAGAAATTGCTCCTGGCAGGCACGGGGGACCATATGGGGCACCAGGATTCAAACCCATGACCTTTTGCATGAAAGGCAAACGCCTTACCTCCATGCTATCTCCCGGGTCCCAGCATGTCTTTATTTTACACTTTTTTACTTTAGAAAAATTAATATATTATAATATTGATTATTAAATACACTCTTTCAAATCATAACTTTATAAAAAACATTCCTTTATCTAGGATTTTTTTAAATAAGTTATTTATTTAAATTATTGTGAGACACAGTTATAAAGTTGTTCTTGACTTAGGTTCAATCATACAATGTTCAGCACCCTTCACTAGTGTACACTTTGTACAACTAATGTCCCAGTTGTTCTCCTGCTCTCCTGCTTTCCTTTCCCACTCCACCCCTGAATGCTTCGTCTCTATTTCTGTCTCTCCCCTGTTTTTACTTTTAAATATAGTGGGTAGGAAAATTGCTACTGAAAAATTTCATGCATATCACTTTTTCTCCTTTCAGCACTCAGTTCTTGTCCATAGTGATCATTTCCAAATGTCATTGTCAAAGAACTCCCTTCTCTGCCCTAACTACACTCTCCTGCTATTTTTGGTAAACTTCCTACCTTGGACTGGTCCTCCTGAATCTTATCTCTAATATCTTTGGCTATTATTTTCATAGTCTCTTTTATATGTCCTACAAATGAATGTGATCATTCTGTTTCTCTCCTTCTGACTCATTTTGTTCAGCATAATACTGTCCATAACTATACATGTATAGGCAAATTTCATGACTACATTTTTCCTAACACTGCATAGTATGCCATTGTGTAGATGTAACATGATTTCTTTATCCACTTATTTGTTGTAGGGCTCTTAGATTGTTTCCAGATACTATTTTGAACAGTGCTTCAATGAATGTAGGAGTACTGAAGGCTTATATGCATTGTGCTTTAGGGCCTATTGGGTATATTCCTAAGAGTCAGATTGCTGGGCCACATTGAAGCTCAATTTCTAAAATTTTTTTGTGTGTGTGGAATGCCCATATTGTCAAATGTTGACTAGTCAACATTCCCAGCAACAGTAATGAGCGTCCCTTGCTCCTCACATCCATGCCAGCATTGGTTGTACTTGTTCTTTTTGATGTATGGATTTTCTGTGGTGTGAGATGATATCTCATTGTTTTGATTTATATATCTCTTTAATGATTAATGCTGTGGAGCATTTTTTTCATGTGTATTTTGGCTATCTATATTTCTAATAAATATCTGTTTATCTCTTTTTACCATTTTTGGATGGTGTTGTTTTTTTTTGTTGTTGTTGTTAAACTCTACAAGTGCCTTATCTTAGCTATATATTAGCCACTAACATCTTATCACAAGGATATTAGGTGAATATTTTCTCACATTTATGGATAGAATCCTATACTAGCTACCATTTTATTTAAAGTGCAAAAGATTTTTGTTTTTGCATTTCATTTTATTCAAATAATTGTGATCTATAGTTGAATTTCATATATACAATGAGTCCGGGTCCTTCCCATCACCAGTGTCAACCTTACTACACCGATGAACTCAGAATGCATCCTTTCCTCTACCTTTTGACCCCTTGCCTTCTACTATAACAGGATCCTTTATGTTTAGATTGTTCAAGGTTAGGTCCTTTGATTCTATTATCTTTGACTTTGACTTGGATGTTTAGTTCTATTCTTATTTATTTCCCTGTCAATGTATCTGAGACCACTGGGCATCTTTAAAAAATAAAAAAGCACTCACCAAGCAACCTTTCTTTGCTTTCTTTGTTTTATAGAAAAATGAAGGATTATGTGGTAAAATAATCAGTGTCCCAAGGTTCTATGGAATAGGTGGGAACCCCAATTTAAAAAAAGAGATAACAACTACAATAAAAAAGGTGTTTGTGTGTAGCAGTTTTGTTTTGTTTTGCATTTTTTGTTTGTTTGTTTGTTTTGCATTGGCACAGCAAAATATGGGGGAAATAGAAAGGAAAAACCTTTGGTCTAGAATCAGGGAAATATTGCTTACCCATGAAACACCCTGTCATAGACCAACTAAAGGTTCAGGCATATTAAGTTGTTTAACCCCCCCAAATTCTTTCTCTGTGATCCTAATAAAAGTTTTTCATAGTTATGGTTGTCACAGTCAGATTTCTGTAGAGATCCTGGTTTTTGTACAGATTGTATATTGAAGTCAGGGTGACACAGAGTGTCTTCAGATTTTATCTTACCAGTAGATGATAATTTAGAGAATCCTTCCCTGAAAGTAGGTTGTTATTCTTACCAAATCATCCAGGTGTCATATAAACTCACTCTGGAGCAAGTCAATGCCAGGGCAGCATTAAGGCCTTCCCTGGTAGAAGTCTCATTCCTGGTGCTGATATAGAAAGTCATTCTGGTTCCATAGATGAAACCAAGGTTCAGAAGTGAATGTCCAATATTCTGAAGCCTAAGCCAAGTCACTGTGACAAGTGTTCAGGGTGTAAGGCCCAGCCAGGTGCAGAAGCTTTTTAGTTCAATTTAATCCTATTTGTTTATTTTTACTTCCACTTGCTTTTATTTTTAAAGATGACTGTATCTTCGGGCGGTGGCGCTGAAGGTAAGGTGCCTGCCTTGCCTGTGCTATCCTTGGACAGACCACGGTTCGATCCCCTGGCTCCCATATGGTCCCCCAGGCCAGGAGCGACTTCTGAGCGAATAGCCAGGAGTAACCCCTGAGTGTCACTGGGTGTGGCCCAAAAACCAAAAAAAAAAAAAAGAGTGCTTTGTTTACATTTACATTTTCCTTTATGTACCTATGATTTAACAGTCTTTATTTTATTTTCATTTTATTTTTCTATACCTCATTAAAGAGAGGTCTGACTTCCCTTTCTTTACAGAGTTGACCAATTTTCCCAATGCCACTTGTTGAAGAGGCTTTCATTTGCTCCACTTATTATTTCTTGCTTCTTTTTAAAAATTAATTGCTCTGAGGATATTCAGGCCTATTCCATTTATCTGAGGGTCAGTCTTTATTAAAATAACATTTGTGGGGTTGGGTCACATCTGGCAGTGCTCAGGGACTACTCCTCAATTTATGCTCAGAAATCACTCCTGGTAGGTTTGGAGGACCATTTGAGATGCTGGAATTTGAACCACCTTTCTTCTGCATGCAAGGCAAATGCCTTACCTCCATGCTATATCTCTGGCCTATTAAAATGCCATTCTATTTTAGTAACTGTTGCTTTATAATACAGTTTAAAGTTGTGAAAACTGATGTATTCCATCTTCTTTTTCTAAGATTTCTTAGCTCTTCATGAAGGTTTAGTTTTCCATATGATATCAGATATGCTTGATACTTTTCATTAAAAATGTCACATATATTCTAATATGGATTGTGTTAAATCTGTACAATACTTTGGGAAGTATTACTATTACAATTATGTTTATCCTCTCAATAATAGACATGTGTTTCCATGTTCTGTGTCCCATTTTATTTCTGAAGAACTGTTCTGTAACTTTATTTGTATGGATCGTTTACCACTTTAATAAAGTTAACTTAGGGGGCCTGGCAGAGGCGCTGGAAGTAAGGTGCCTGCCTTGCCTTGTGCTAACCTAGGACAGACTGTGGTTCGATCCCCTGGTTCCCTATATGATCCCCCATGCCTGCCAGGAGCGACTTTTGAGCGAATAGCCAGGAGTAACCCCTGAGTGTCACTGGGTGTGGCCCAAAAACCAAAGAAAAAAAAATAATAAAAATAAAGTTAACTTAGTAAAGTTCAGTTAATTTAGTAAATTTAGTAAAGTTAATTCCAAGGCACAGTTTTCTGAGACACAGTTATGAATGGAATGGCTTTCGTAAATTCATTTTCATTATTTTTATATAGAAAAGACAGTTTTGCATATTAATTCTAAAGCTTGTTAATTTAAAATCTATTGTTTATAGAAGTTTTTTTTTAGGTAATAGAGGTTTTTTTGTTTTTTTCTTTTTGGTTTTGGGGTTACACCTAGTGGCGCTCAGGAGTATCTCCTGGCTCTGCTCTCAGAAGTTGCTCCTAGAAGGTTTAGGGGACCATATGAGATGCCAAATTCAAACTGTGTGCAAGGTAAATAACTTACAGTTGTGCTATTGCTCCGGTTCCTTTTTTTTTGTAATTATTTAAATAAAATAAATCACATAGGGGCCTGAGAGATAGCATGGAGGTAAGGCATTTGCCTTGCATGCAGAAGGACAGTAGTTTGAATTTTCGTATCCCATATGGTCCCCGGAACCAGCAGGGGGCGGTTTCTGAGCATAGAGTCAGGAGTAGCCCTGAGCGCTGCTTGGTGTGACCCCCCCAAAAAAAAATAAAATGCATCACATAGTTGAAATAGTTAATTGTAATACATTTGTCTCTAAGTAAGTGAAAGAAAAGTAAATAAAATGAAAATAAAATGGAAGTAATAGAAAAAGAAATAGTACAGTAGCAAGCTCATTTGTGAAAATTACTATATAAACAATGAAGCCATTAATACAATGGCAGGAAATTTAGTACGCTCTTGAATTTTTTAGTCTGTTAAAATTGGATGTTCCTTTAAGGATGTCAGCATCAAACAAATGAAGCTCTCCAGAAGTTCAAAACTATACTTCAAATTTTAGAGGCATGTACTCAGTGCAGGACACCCTGGAAGAAGGACAAGTTAGAACATAGTGACTGCTTATGGATATGGTTAAAGCTTCCTGCTTTCCTTGAAGGGAGGTATAATCGAGGGTGCCTATACTTGCTTCAAAAACAGTCTTGGTGATATCAGCCTAACAGTTGGTGTACCTAATGTGTGGTCAAATCGGCATCTCTGCAGGGAATCGTAAACAGTCAGTGATGAGGCAAGCCATAGGGAAACAGTGATTTGGGGTAATTAAGGAAGTAAGTGTGGCTTTGGCACACCCTATCCTTCTGAGATGACCAGCTTTGTGCTATGTGAACTGTGTATTCATATCTTTCATGCCTTGGTTTATATCTCATTCAAGAAAAGAATGAGTCTATGAATCTGGCCCAGTTAGAATATGGCGACTGCATTTGTGGGCGAGGTTACAACTGCCAGGTTTTCTCTAAGAAGGGGGTTAAGGGTGGAAGGTGCCTGCACTCATACAGCAAAAGCCCGGTGATTTTAGTTCAACACTTGGAATACCTGAATTGTGGTCAATTCAGCATCCCCATAGGGAATAATAGATGGTCAGTGATGAGGTAGGACAATGGAAAACAGTGATTCTGAGTGAATAAGTAGCAAGTGCGACTTGGATAGAATAGAAGCTTGATTAACACTCTCCTTACGAGATGGCCAGCTTTGTGCTGGATGGGCTGGTGCAACCATAATCTTTCACTGATTTGTTTACATCTTATTTGATAAAAGTGTGAGTCTGTGGAGCTGGTCTGTTTCAAACAAGGTGACTACATTGTGGGCAGGGTGCTAGAAGGTTGTTTTTTTGTTTGTTTGTTTTTTAGGTGGAGGCTACTGCCAGCAGTGCTTAGGGTTTGCTCATGGTTCTGAACTCAAAAATTATTCCCAGTAGGTGACCATATGGGTTGACAGGGATTAAACCCTGGTATAGCATAAGGGGTTCTTTTATTGGGTCTCTTTTTACTGATATTCTTCAGGTATGCAGCATATGGCGCATGTACTCTTTAGCACTAGAAATTCTCAGCAATGATGTATTTCATTGTTGCTTCTTCAGACGGGTTTTCTTCTTGGCTCTCTGAGACACCAATTATTTTTTAAATTATTTTTGTTAAAGTTATCTCAAAGTTTTGTTGTCATCTTTTCATTTATTTTGATTATTTTCCATCTTATGTTTATTTGAAGAACTAGTGCTGGTGACATGCAGAGAGAAAGGAACTCTAATTCATTGTTGGTGGGAATGTCAATTTGTCCAGTCTTTTAGAAAAATAATGTGGATATTACTCAAAAACCTTGAAATTGAGCTTTCATATAATCCAGCAATATGACTCCTAGGAATATACCCTAAGAGCTCCAAAATACAATATAGCAAAGCCCTCTGCATTGCTTTGTTCATTGCAATACTACTTATAATAGACAGAATCTGGAAACAATTCAAGTGCCTAAGAAAAGATGAATAGATTAAAAATTGTTGTATAGCTATATAAAGGAATATGACAAAACTCGTAGGAAAAGTAAAGTCATAAATTTGTTCATGGAAAAAATTGTTCATGGGTAGATTAATATGGAGATTATTATGCTGAGTGTAATGAGTTAGAAGGAGAGAAATAGACATAGAATGATGACACTTATTTGTGGATTTAAAAAAAGTATTTGTAGACATTATAGATGATGACCAATCCATGTTAGGTAGATTGCTACAAATAGTAGTGCAGTTAAGGCAGATAAGGAAACATTGCAGCAATGATAGTTAGGAATGATCACAATGAACAACTGGCTGCTGAGAGGAGATAAAGTAATAGGCATGATATTGCACACTTGAGCAACAATATTGCAAACCACAAAGTAAAAAGTAAAAAAAAAGTAAAAATAAAAATGAATAGAGAGTATGTGCCCATGAGAAAGATACTGGAGAAAGGGGAGGCAAAGGAGAGGGTGGATAGAAAACTAGAGAGTGGTGACAAGAAAAGTGTACTGGTGAAGAGTATTGTACATTGTATGACTGAAAATCAATCCTGTGCAAATTTGCAATTGTGAAAAAAAACAATTACATTATGTGCACTATGTAACCACATAGTTTAAGTAAAATCATTTTTAAATAAAAGGAAAGGGAAATATGCCTTTCATTAACAAAAACTGAAGCTATTTTACCTCTTAAAAGAGTATAGCAAAACTTACAACAAAAACATAAGAAGGAATGTGTAGCACTTGTATAAGTAGTTTGTGTTTACAAATTACTTATGTAAGAAAGCTAGTTCTAGCAAGTTACTATATCATATTTCATCCCTACATTCCTAAGTAAAAGTCATTTTGTACCTAATTTTATTGTTGCCATATAGAATAAATGAGATAATACTTGTAATATAACAACATTCCTGGCATTGTGAGCTCTATATAAAGGTAATCTTGTAAATAAGTGGATCATGTTAGCATCTGCAAGATTAATTATTACTTCTAAGTCCATGTCTTTGGTTATCTTCTCCGAGAAAAAAAGGAAAGCAAGTTTTGATATGATATATACAAGTATTCCAATCTGATCTTATCCAAGTTTCAACTTAAATATCACCAATCTGATCTTATTCTGAAATGTATTGGTGGCATATATCTTCATTTGCCAAATAGGATCCAATATTTGTTATGGTTAATTTTGTATGAATCTTCTTCCAAGGAGGAAGTTAGAGTGCTTTTTAAAAAGTGGGCTGACCACTTAGTCCAGGGGACTGAGATTCCCCCCCACACCAGAGTGGTCTTCAGGGCCACGCCTGGTAATTCGGGACCTGGGGGGAAGATGGAGGACAGAGATTCCTCCCCTATGCATACCAGTTCTTTTCTTCTTAATATTCATTTAAAAAAGTGCGGGGGCGCAAATGCACCCGTGCAACGTACATACTTTTTAACACCCCAAAATATTCTTAATCCTCGACTGTTTATAGGGAAAAAATGGAATTACCTAGATTTGGAGGATAATATTCAAGTAGGTCTATAAAATCAGTTTATATGTAGACGTGACTTCCTATACAGTGGTCCTCTCTGACTTCCAAGCCTAATTCATAAACAATTCATCTGTACAATGTATATAGCCCCTTTGATATATTTCCCCTCCTCCACATCAGAGCCCCTTCTACTCCCTCATCTCCCAATCCGGATTCATTATCTTCCCCTTAATTAGCCCTCTTTACTCTCAATTCTTCAATTAGTTAGGCACCAAGACCGACCTCTTGTCCCAACAGATTCTGCCCTTTCGCACACCCCTACAAAGCTCATTATTACTCCTTAACTCTCTCACCCCAACCATCAGTACCCCACACTTACCCTTTTTAACTTCAGTACTACACAATTTTAATCACAGACCAAAGTCACACATTGGATATAACAACTCTCAACTGTTTCAAAAGACATAAAATGGACACATATGTCTTTTGAAGATTTTATATGTATTTTCTTTAACAACTATATCTCTAGGGGCCCGGGAGATAGCATGGAGGTAAGGCGTTTGCCTTTCATGCAAAAGGTCATCGGTTCGAATCCCGGTGCCCCATATGGTCCCCCGTGCCTGCCAGGAGCAATTTCGGAGCATGAAGCCAGGAGTAACCCCTGAGCACTGCTGGGTGTGACCCCAAAATACCAAAAAAAAAAATAATAAAAACTATATCTCTTTCTAAATATTCTTTTACTGTGACAATTCTACCCACTTTTTTTTTATCTTGTCTTCTCTTTGTGAGCTGTTTAATAAGGAATTTTGATGGAAGAGTCCCTCAGTTTAATGCTTATGATTGAACCATGTCATGGGGATTTTTGGACTTTTTCTTATGGCTCCCATATGCGCCGATAATGCCACGTGCCATTATTTCTTGTTTGCAAAGGCACATTAAAATGGGAAAATACTATACATATAAATAACTTCTTTTCTAATAGAGATTGGAACATACAAATCTCATAGTGCAATGGGACCTTACACCCTGAACATTGATATAATGATCTGGCACAGGCCTCAGAAAAATGGGCATCCTCCATTCACTCCTGAATCAGGGAAGCTATCTATGAAACATCCAAGACTTTTTATAACAACACCTGGAAGAAATCCTCTGCCAGGGAAGACCTTACCATGGCTCTGACATCGACCTACTCAAAGGAGACTTCCCTTAACTAAGAAAACTTGACAACAACAACGACCTGCTTACAGGACAGGGTTCTCTGCATTGCCCTTTAATTGTGGGGTGAAACGAGAGGACACTCTGCACCATCATGACTGCAATATAGGATATGCAGATTCCAGGATCTTCAAAACAGAAACATGATACCAACAACAGAGACTGTGTGAAATATAAAAATGTGTTGGCACTACAGACAATGACCTGGATTGGACAAACTAGTTTGCCTGGAGCCTAGAGTTGGTCTTATGCCAGGAAACTTCAGGGGTAGGATCTCCTTGTATTTAGGCCAAGGCTTTTCTTTTCCATGTCCCTCATATTTTGGTGGGCATATGCAAACAACAATTGCCACTCTAACACCTTTTTTTTACTGTGCTCCTTTGACTCTAATCCTTAAGAAAAACAACCCACTTAAACTTTTGAGATTAACTTAAACTAATATGCATGTGCATGGAAATGTAAAAAAGTACTTTGCCTTCAATGTTTAATGAGTTAAATAAGTCTTATGTCTTTAGATTGCTCTGTGTGCTGCTAAGAAATAGTATGTACTACAGTCTGGGGACTTGAGGGACAAAGTAATTGTACATGGGTTCTGTTTTATTTTTCTTAATGTTCTTTGGCTGAAAGTTCAAAGTTAAGATATCAGCAATGGGACTACTGAGAATTCTGTTCATGGGTGAATGTCCTTCCACTGTAACTTTACCTTGTCCTCTTTCTTTGCATCTTTGTTCTCATAATTAAAAATAAAAAATTAAAAAAAATGAGTTAAAACTAGATTATCACCGTATATGCTTCAGATACACATATATGACATCTCATACTTTGACATTAATATATAATATACATATATGTATACATTTGCAGAGATACATTGATATGTATATGGATCTATTCACAGAGGTGCATAGATATAAAATGAACATCAACAAAATATACTTGTACATGCCTTGATGCATGTCATTCACAGATATTTTTCATAGTACATACTAATATTTGCATAATGCTAATTTTATACTACTGGTTGCATCATACTAATTTCATACTAATATTTGCATCATATATGCCTAAAGAATTAAAAGAAGTGCTAGAAAAATAATCTGATTCAGCCCAGTATTATAAACAAACATAGGTTGGATACCTAATAGCTTTGTTACTTGTGAGCTTTAGTACTGTTTAGAGTTCTTCTAAATAAGATACGTGTGTTTCTTGATTTTTTTAGTAATATTTTCTTTTCATTAACTTTATGGCTGTGGCAAAAAAATAAAGACCTTCTCTGCCAAAGTTTAGCTCTTCATATGGAATCATAAGTTAAGTAACCTCAACTAGAATAATGAAATCTTTCAAACTGAAGGTGAAAGGTAAACTTCCCTCCTCTAACGTTTGTTTATTTAGGTCACCAATTTTATCATAGAGATAGGGTTTGATAACTCAAATTCATATTTAAGATTCTTACATATTATCTCCACAATCAAACATAAAGTATAAATGTGTGTTTAGTAATTTAAAAGCTGTAGTTTTTTTTGTTTTGTTTTGTTTTGTTTTGGTTTTTGGGTCACACCCGCCAGTGCTCAGGGGTTACTCCTGACTCCATGCTCAGAAATTGCTCCTGGCAGGCACGGAGGACCATATGGGGCACTGGGATTTGAACCGATGACCTTTTGCATGAAAAGCAAACGCCTTACCTCCATGCTATCTCCCGGGTCCCTAAAAGCTGTAGTTTTAAGGAACACTATTAAACTGTGCTATAAGTGATCCATGTAATAGTTCACCAAATAAATGAAGAAGTATAGTATTAAAAATATTTATATTCACATACATTAGATGTGCATTGCTCTAACAGAGGTAGACAATTGTCAGGTTATATATGCACTGCTGAAACCTGAGCACCAAATGCGATAACTGGACACTGCAGGTACTCTCCAGTATAACTGTTTATATAATAATTTCCTCAGCTGAGTAACAGTCTAATGATTTGTGTTCAACAATTCTTTCTCTTGATTCAGCTGATGCTTCAGCTTCCTCTCAGTACTCATTAAGTAATATTTTGATATTTATGTTCCACTCCTCCATTGTATTTTCTAGCTCTGTGGTTAACTTGTAGGAAATCCCTGACAGCTAAGCTTAATCACCACGAAAAGAGACTCAGTTTATTACATTTTTGTTTATGTCTTGTTATTTGAAGATTGCCTGGAAATAAATAATGTATTATGAGCCAATTTTAATATTATTGTTTTTTTCTTTATTAAGAAAGAGTAAGTAGAAGGAGTTTGGGGATCAGAGCTGTGACAGAAAGGATCAAGAATTGAGGCTTAGGGTTGGAGCAATAGCACACACGAAGGGCATTTGTCTTGCACGTCGCTGATCCAAGACAGAAGAACTTAGTTCAATCCTCAGTGCCTATATCGTCCCCCAAGCCAGGAGCGATTTCTGAGCGCAGAGCCAGGAGTAACCCCTGAAGTTCACTGGTTCTAGATCAAAAGCAAACAAAAAAATTTAAAAAAAAAAAAGAGGTGAGGTTTAGATTAGAATAGAATTGCTTTCATAGCAGTCATACAGGAAAAATAAAAAGCTTAAAGAGAGTAATCTAGCTTTGTAATTTGAAATTATCTCTTCAATATAGAAAACAGGTAAAAACTTGATTTGAGTTTGTGTGAGCTTAGCAAGAGTAGCTTTGCACCATGGGTTGATTTTGTACTAAAAGAAGTGCCATGTTGAATTGAATTGAGGTGTGTAAGCCAAACAGGAGTGTCTGAGGGATATAGGCATAGTTTGTCCTAAAAAAAGTGCTATTTTGAATTGAATTGAGAGGTGTGTGAATCCAGCCAAAAGTATGACCTTGAAGTAAAGTGGAGCAGTCATACATTTCTTCTAATCAATGAGCCCCACAGCAACACATAAAAACAGAACCACACTATAACAGTCATGACGAGAAAGTCCCACCACAGCTTGTGACTGAAGCTATGAGTTCTGAATACCCCAACCAACATCAGTCTCTCATAAGAACAAACCACTTATTAGGACTTTAGGGAGGACATATTGAGGCTATTCAAAGAACTCAAAGAAGCCATGGAAAACCCAGTTTAAGTGTATATTAAAATGAAATGAGAGTTGAAAGTAGAAAACTTCAGGGGCTGGGCGGTGGCGCTGGAGGTAAGGTGCCTGCCTTGCCTTGTGCTAACCTAGGACAGACCACGGTTTGATCCCCCGGTTCCCCATATGGTCCCCCATGCCTGCCAGGAGCGGCTGCTGAGCAAATAGCCAGGAGTAACCCCTGAGCATCACCGGGTGTGGCCCAAAAAACCAAAAAAAAAAAAAAAAACAAAAAACGAAAGTAGAAAACTTCAAACAGAAATATCAGGACTGAACATTATGATAAGTGAATGAAAACCTCTCTGGAAAGCCTGACCAGCATAGGAACAGCTGCTGAGAACAGAATTAGTGAACTTGAAGATGAGGCATAACACCTTCTTATAGCAGAAGTATCTGGAAAAGAGCCTTAAAAAATAAATGAGTAAAAGATGAAAAATTCCTCAAAGAGAATAGATAAAAATAGAATTCAGGCATACTAGGTTGTTCAGCCCCATAGTCATTCTCAGTGGTTCCGGTAAAAGCTCTTCACCATCTCTGCTTTTATTGTAAGGTATCTGTAATTATAGATCCTGGTTTCTCTACAGATCCCATGTTGAATTCCGGGTGACGTGTAGCATCTTCTGATTGCACTTCAACATTAGGTAGCAATGCAAAGAATCCTGTCCTAAAAAGCAGACTGTTGCTGTTAACAAGTCATCAGGGTGTCATAAGGATCCTCTTTGGAATAAGTCGCTGCCATGGCAGTAGTAAGGCATTCCTTGGTAGATTTCTTATTCCTGGTGATGGTGTAGAAAACCGTGGATGTTTCCACAGATGGTGCCCATAGTTCAGGGGTCAATGGTCAATGTCCAATCTACTCAGGTCTAAGAAAATTGGCTTAAATTTTTGCTGCAAAATGAGTTTAGTTTGATTGGGGTATGAATTATTAGATGAGTGAATTTTAAAAATATTTCCACTACATTTTAAGTCAGATTGTTTGTTACCACTAAAATTTAATATAATAATGTCAATTTTAGTTAAAACCACAATCTTCATTGATTAAAGATATATACATTTGACCATAGATTAATAATAATTAGCTATATTTTTATAAAATACATATGTAATAATTGATTGGTTTGAAAAATAGTGGAAAAATGATCATATATAAGCAGTGTTTTTATTCTTATTAGAGAAAAGAGATTATTTTTCTGTGGTTATTGATGCTTTATTTTGGAGGGGTAATTTAAATTAACAACACATTCTTCTGAGAAGTGTCTAGTTATTAATCAAGATAGCATGAGACAAAAGACAGTGTTAATACTCATGGCACACCCATTAATGACATTATAGCAACTAAGTATGAGTGAAACAAATCAGTTTACTTTCAAATCTAAAAGTTTTTGGACATTTAGCAGCACATTAGTTTTTCTTAATTTCCCTAGATCAAAAATATTAATAAAATAACAGGGATTAACGTATTTCAATTTCTCTAGAAAATGTCAGTTTGATAAGTTTAGTCTTAAATTTACTATCTGAGATTATTTGTCATTAAACAGGAGTTGGGGAATCTCTATTTTTTCTGTCCTTATAATATGTGTGAACCATCCAAAATTCTTTATCTCACACACTTTGCAAAGAGACATAATTGCTCATGATCTCAACACTGATTGGTGACTTTGTCTCACAGAAGGTGCATATGCTAGTAACCAATGCTGTTGCTGATTCCAACATTTTACACCTTATTTTTTGACATTGCATTTTTGGTATGATTGTTTTTATAAGTAAAAAATAAAGTTCTTCCTTTGATCTGTAGTATATTTTCTTTTTTTTAATTAATATATTTATTTAAGCACCAAAGAGTTTGTCATTGGGTTTCAGTTATAAAATGAACGCGCCCTTCACCAGTGCAACAATCCCACCACCAATGGCCCTAATATCCCTCTTTTCCCACACCTTGCCTGTATTTGTATTTTATTTCTCTCACTACCATTCTCATGATAGTTGTCAGTGCAGTTATTTCTCTAATTGCACTCAGCACTCTTCATGGTAAGCTTCATATCATGCCCCAGTCCTTACAACCCTCCTCTCTATTGTCTGGATATTGTTACAAAACTATCTTTAATTTTTCTTAAAAGACATAAATGAGTGAGGCTATTCTGTGTCTTTCTCTCTCCATCTGACTTATTTCACTCAACATAATAGTTTCCAAGTCAATCCATGTATAGAAAAATTTCATGACTTTGTTATTCCTGATAGCTGCATAGTATTCCATTGTGTATATGTACTAGTTTCTTTAGCCATTCATCTGTTGTCGGGGGTCTAGTTTTTTTCCAGATTCTGGCTATTGTAAATGAATATATGTGTATAGAGGGCATTTTTGCATTGTGTTTATTTTTCTAGGGTATATCCCTAGGAGTGGTGTAGCTGGTTCATATGGGAGCTTAATTTCCAATTTCTTTAAGAATCTCCATATTGTTTTCTTTAAAGGCTGTATGAGATAGCATTCCCACCCGTGTTGAATGAGAGTTCCTTTCTCTCTACATCCCGCCAGCAATTATTGTTCTTGTTTTCTGTGATGTGTCCTGTCTCTGTGGTGTGCGATGGTACCTTATTGTTTTGATCTGCATCTCTCTAATGATTAGTGGTGTGAAGCATTTTTCATATTCCTTTGACCATTTGTATTTCTTCTTTGATAAAGTGTCTGTTCATTTATTCTCCCCATTTTTTGATGGGATTAGATATTTTTTCTGCCAGTACCTTATATACCTTAGATATTATCCCTTTTTCTTATAAGTATTGGGTGTATACTTTCTCCCATTCTGTGGGTGGCCTTTGTATTCTAGTTACTATTTCGTTTGAGGTGCGGAAGTTTCTCAGCTAAACAGTCCCATTTGTTTAGCTCTCCTTCCACTTGTTTGAACAGTGATTTTCCTCCTTGAAGATGCCTTTGGTCTCAATGTCATGAAGTGTTTTACCTACCTGTTGTTCTGTATATTTTATGGTTCCAGGTCTGATATCAAGGCCTTTACTCCATTTGGATTTGACCTATGTAAATAGTGTTAGATGGGAAGTCTGAGTTCACTTTTTCGCATGTGGCTGGCCAATTATCCCAACACCATGTTTAAGAGGTTTTTCTTGCTCCATTTTGCATTTCTTGCCTCTATATTAAAGACTAATTAATTTTATGTGTGAGTAATATTCTCTGAAAACTCATGTATTCCATTGATCTGCCAGGTTGTCTTTATTCCAATACCATGATGTTTTAATGACTATTCTTTGTAATGCAATTTAAAGTTAGGGAAAGTGATGCCTCCCATCTTCTTTTTCCCGAGGGTTGCTTTAGCTATTCATAGGTGTTTATTGTTCCCAATAAATTTCAGGAGTGTTCCACCTCTTGGAAGAATGTCATTGGTATCCTTAGAGGAAATGGATTAAATATGGACACAGCTTTGGAGAATATTGCCATTTTAATTATGTTAATCCACCCAATCCATGAACAATGTATATGTCTCCATTTTTGTATGTCCTCTTTTATTTCATGAAGCATGTTTTTATAGTTTTCTTTATATAGGTCCTTAACCTCTTTAGTTGACTCCAAAATATTTGAGTTTATATGGCAGTAATGTGAATAGGATTGTTTTCATTATTGTCCATTTGTTCTCTATAATTATTGGTATATAAGAAGGCCATTGATTTTTGCATGTTAATTTTGTACCCTTCCACTTTGCTATATGAATTTATTGTTTGTAGAAACTATTTGGCAGAGTCTTTAAGGTTTATTAAATATAGTAGAATGTCATCTACAAACAATGAGAGATTGACTTCTATCTGGATTCCCTGGATATCATTCTCAAGCGTAATTGCTATGGCAAGTACTTCCAGTATTATGTTGAATAGGAGTGGTAAGAGGGGCAGTCATGTTTTGTAACAGATTTTAGAGGAAAGACTTTTAGTTTATCCCCAATGAAAATATTTTCTATTGCTTTGTCCCACAAATTTGATGATTTGTGTCTTCATTTTCATTTGTTTCCAGAAATCTTTTGATTTCCTCTTTGATTTAAGCTGTGATACCCCCCAAGTTGTTCAGTAGTGAGTTGTTTAATATCCAGGTTTTAAATTTTTTCTTCTGTTTCATTTTGTAGCTCATTTCTAATATCAGAGCATTGGGATCCGAGAAGGTAGTCTGTAAAAATTTCTATTCTCTTGATTTTTATGGAGGTATGTTTTATGGGCCAGCATGTGGTGTATCCTGGAGAATGACCCATGTGCATTGGAGAAGAATATGTATCCAAATTTCTGGAGATGAGTGCTCTATATATATCTACTCTTCCATCTCTCTTTATAGAGCTAGTATATTCTTGTTGGTTTTCAGCCTGGTTGACCTATCAAGGGATGAGAGGTGTTGTTGAGGTCTCCCACTATTATTGTGTTACTATTTATGTCTTCTTTCAGATTTGTAAATAACTGTATTTTGCTTCTGCCATATTGGGTGTGTATATGTTTAATAGTGAGATTTTTTCCTGTTGTACATATCCCTTGATTATTACACTGTTTATCTTATAACTTATGTCCCTTGTAACTTTTCTAACTCTGATGTTTGTGTCATCTTATATTAATATGGCCACTCCAACTTTTTAAGGGAGTTGTTTGCTTGGTTGATTGTCCTCCAACCTTTAATTTGAGTCTGTTTGTTCTGATAATTCAGATGTGTTTCTTATAGGTAGCAGAATGTCGGATTCAGCTTTGTGATCCATTTTGCCACTCTGTTTCTAAGTATGCATATAGTCCATTGATGTTAAGAGAGACAATTGACATGGGATTTGGTGTCATCTTTGTGCAGGAATTTGGTCTCTTGTCTTAAAGCAGACCTTTCAGTTTTTCTTTTAAATGCTAGTTTTGAATCAGTAAAGTTTCTGAGCTGTTTTTTATTCGTGAAGTTATGTATACTTTCTTCACACCTGAAGGTGAGTCTGGCTGGGTATAGTATTCTAGGTGAAGCATTCATTTCATTGAGTTTTGTTACTATGTCCCACCACTGTCTTCTCAGAATTTCTTTTGACAGGTCTGCTTTTAGTCTTAAGGACACTCCTTTGAATCTAATTTCCCTTTTAATCTTGCTGAATTTAGTATTCTATTCCTATATTTGGGATTCATTATTGTGACTAGGATGTGTCTTGGGGTACTTTTTTATGGATCTGTTTATTTTTATTTTTGTTTTTTTGCATTTTTGGGCCACACCTGGTGATGCTCAGGGGCTACTCCTGGCTATGCAATCAGCAATTGCTCCTGGATTGGGATACCATATGGGACACAAAGGATAAACCAAAGTTTGTCCTAGATAGGCCACATGTAAGAAATGCCCTACTATTGTGCTCTCACTCCAGCCTCCTGGGATCTGTTTTAGCTAGTACTCTGTGGGCATTCAGGATTTGGTTGCATGCACTCTTTAGGTCTGGGAGTTTCTATGCAATGATTTCCTTGACTCTGATTCTTCCTGTGAATTTCCTTCCTGGGACTGTGGGACTCTGATTATTCTTATGTTGTTTCTCTTGAGTTTATCAAAGATTCCAATTTTCATTTCTTTAAAGCCTTTGAAGATTTTTTCCATTTTCTGATCATTTGTTTTAAGGCTCTTTTCCATTCTCTTTTGTTGTATGTAGTTTTTATACATCTCATCTTCTAACTCACTAATTTGGTCCTAAGATGCTGTTACTCTATTGGAGAGGCTTTCCAGGGAGTTTTTATTTCGCCTATCATGTTTTTCAGTCCTGTTATTTCAGTTTGAAGTTTTCTGATATCTATTTTCATATCCTCTTGATTCTTAATGTGATCTGTTCAGCTTAATCTATTGATGACATATTAAAATAACAGAAAATTAATAATAAAGAGTTTTAATTCTGCATGGTCTGACCAAAAAATGCATGGATCATTTGTTTAAAAAGTTAATATGTGGGGCAGGTGAGGTGGCGCTAGAGGTAAGGTGTCTGCCTTGCAAGTTCTAGCTAAGGAAGGACCGCAGTTCAATCCCCTGGCATCCTATTTGGTCCCCCTAAGCCAGGGGCAATTTCTGAGTGCTTAGCCAGGAGTAAGCCCTGAGCATCAAACTTGTGTGACCCGAAAAACCAAAAGAAAAATGTTAATATGTATAGAAGAATTATTATTAATCTTTTGTTCACTGAAAAATAACATACACAATTCTAGTTACTGATCTAAACATTTAGTCCCAAAGATAAAAATATTAACAATTGTGATGCTTCCAGAGCTAATAATTCAAGAGATATAATCAAGAAAGTAGATACTTATTCTACAATGGGTAAATCAATGTTTGTAGTCAAGCTGCAGCAATGCCCCATAAAAAAATTATTTTATTTCTGTGACTGCCTTGCACCAGTCATATGAATCTGTGCCAACTGAGGTCAACCATAAATTCAATGAGGTGAACCTACCTTTCCTCTCTGCCCTGCTTTGGAGGAACACTTTACCTCAGTCCTAGTAACTCTGCCCAAATCCCAGAACTGTGTAAACACTCATGCATACTATATACCCATCACACATTGGTGGGTTAATACAAGGTTTTAACTTTATATTTTATATTTAATATTTCAAAGATTATATTTTCATACGTAGATGAAGCACAAACACTTTCTAAGGAAAAAATTAAATGCTTGTTACCATGATATGTTTTCCAAAAAGTTCTAATTTAATAGCTTAAGGTGGGTGTTAAATTCTACAACTAAAAGTAATGTCCCTTTGTAAGTTTTGAAGCAAACCACAAAGAGAAAGATGGCTTTGAAGAAATATGAGCAAACAAGTTAGTTACTTAATCAGAATTGCACGTCAAATGCTTTGGCAATACTGTAAAGAATGCCAAAAGAACTATTTGGCCAATAATTTAAACTAATGATGAGCACAATAGAAATATTTGCCAAAATCATTAGCCAATTCAGATGGAAATATGACCCAATATTCTGACCTGGATTCATTTGAAAGCCTTTCTTTGAACTTACAGTTTTATATAAAAATGGTATCAATTGCCATTGGACTTCTTTATGCATTTCATTCAGTTATGAATTTTAGTGATTATATCTATATGGTTGATCTTCAAGTTTTGTTGTCTCCATATTTGTGATAACTAAAACTTAAAATTTAGAATTATAAATATGCTTGAGTTTCTTTTGGTAATTTTTCAAGGAAAATTTTTAAATTCCAACTTTTAAAGCAGTTTTTAATCTGACTTCATGACATAATGACCTCCTTAGAATATATATGCATATATATTGTATATACATACATATTAATAACTTCCTTAGAATATAAATATACATATATATTAAATGCAAAAATTTAAACAGTCATTTTCAAACATTCCCCAACAACCCTCTGTGTCTTATCTCTCTAGCTAACAAAGGCTTTTATAATGCAATTGAAGATAAAAATAAGTCTTCTTGATTAGCTAAGAGAATTTGTCTTAGAAACTATACATATTGCATTATTTAATTAACACGACCTATAGTTTGATTATCAATTTATAATAAAAGCAGCAACACTAAGTTCCCTAAGATAGTTTCCATTTTCTTTTCTCTTTCAAATGGATATCTATGCATAGCTATAGTCTCTTTTTAAGTGTCAATGAAGAAAACATATATAGATAAATACAGAACTGACATTAACGATCTTAAAACATAAAAAGTACCATTTTTCATTAAAATTAAATAATAAATACTTAATAAAATTAATATAATTTTACAATATATTATTTTGAATAAGCTCATGCATATTTGTGTTATATGATGAATATTGAAGTTATAATCAAAAATTATTTACAAATATTTAATGATCTTAATGCTATAATAGAGTTTTGATATCAAAAAGCTTAGAAACTGTTCTACAATAAAAGAGATTTATGAAAATAAATCATATTTTATAGAGTTCAGATCACTTGAGAAATTCAATGTTGACTTACTCTCCCTTGTATAAAATACCCTATACTTAATTTCCAGTCTCTATTAAAAAGTAGCAAAACTAATAAAAAGTAAAGCATGCTAAAAAACATTCTTAAAATTCTTTAAAAATGGTTTTTCTCCTTTCACAGGTAATTGTGTGTGTGTGTGTGTGTGTGTGTGGGTGTGTGTGTGTGTGGGTGTGTGTGTATGTGTGAATGCATAAAATAGAAAAAATAGAATAAGGAGGAGGAGGAGGAATATACTTTTTCTGCTCAGAGAAAAGAGTTTAAAAGGGTTGGAAATGGAAAAAATATAATACTTCCCAAGTTTACTACCAAATTGGTAAGCTTTTGCTCTATATTGCCATATAAATACAAGTTCCTACTTATAGGTTCTAAGGTCTAATAAAAACTTTTGCAATCTGCCACATATATTGCTTTCTAGATTTTCTTCTAAAAGATTATCTTTCTTTTTTTTTTTTTTTTTTTTTGGTTTTTGGGCCACAGCCGGTGACGCTCATGGGTTACTCCTGGCTATTCGCTCAGAAGTCGCTCCTGGCAGGCACGGGGGACCATATGGGGAACCGGGGGATAGAACCGTGGTCCGTCCTAGGTTAGCGCAGGCACCTTCCCTCCAGCGCCACCGCCCGGCCCCAAGAATATCTTTCTTTACAACAATTTTAGAATTACCATCAACTTCTATTTTCTGGTTCTAGCTCTAGTTTATACATATGTCTTTGTGTCACCAGCTCTCACTGGAGTTTGCTTTCAAGTTAAATGTTCAGCTTTCCATAGTATGTTACTGGTGAATCCTTTCTGTGGATCATAAATGAAAATATTAAATAAGATCTGAGAGCAGTCCTTTAATCTTTTTCCTAAAACACTTAAATTTTCTCTTCCCTGGACAATTTGTTACATCTTTTATTACTCTTATTATTACTCTTTATTTTTTACAAGGCCATTCCTCAACAGATACGTAGCTCTAATATCTAAGTCAATTTATATTTACTTCCCAAATATGATTTTGTAAATATTTCTATAAAAAAGGGGATTTGCTAAAATCAATATAAAGCATATACATCTTTCTAGATAGATCTATTTTCTTATAATTTTTATAATTCTCTTTGTTCTAGATTCCTAGATCCCATGGACCAATTTTTGACATATCTAAGTTCACCTTTTGGTGAAATATAACAGGAACTACTAGTGTATTATTTTCAAATTGCTAATAATTATAAAAATAATTTTTAGAGTAAATTTTTCACTTATTATGGGGGTTGTCTACTTATGGTAAAAATAGGTGTTTGTTCTATATTGTAACATTGGTTAGAATCTTAGTATGGTCTTTCCTAGATTTACTTTTGGTTTTGATGATTTTTGAAGGCATAATATTATGTGGAAAATTCTCTCTCATGATTCAGAATACCTGATGTCAAAAAAAAACAAAACAAAACAGGTTTTATAGGCTGCTTTATTGGCTTGAAGTTTAAATTCCAAATTAAGTCTGTTCATTGCTATAATAAAAAGGGGGTAATAAAAGATGTAAATAGTATTAGGGAGCCATAGTCTGCTCTCAGTTGATTGGGGAGCAAAAACATACTGCTGTGTCCAAAGTCTGCTCCTGGAAGAATGAAATGACAGCATAAAAATTAGGCAAAAATATGTATTTAATTATAAAATATATGTCCTACATACAGAATGATCTATTTTTGTACATTTACTAAAGAAATGACATATGCCAATGACAACAGAATCTGATAGTCTACAAAACTGAGTTTATAAAGGGATATGGGGATAAAGATGTGACTTTAATATCATGGGCATTTACTCTCTAGTGATAGGTGTGGTGCTAGAATATTATATGCTTGAAACTTTTATCATTACAATAGTATAAATTATGATGCCATAGTTGGATGGATAGTACAATTGGAGAGAAAGTAGGGCTTTATCTTGCATTCAGTTAAGCCAGGTTTATTCCTGGCTGATTCCACAGGCCAACTAGGAGTGATACCTGATACAGGAGTAAGCCCTGAGCAGCACCAGGAGTGGCCCCAAAACAAAAATAAATAATGATGCCTAGATTAAAAATTATTATAAATAAAATAAAATAGATGCCCTGCCTATTTTGAGAACTTGATAATGTCACCTTGCTAGGTAATTATGGTACCACTTATTAAATAAATAAATAAAAGATAAATAAATCAAATAAAAAACTAGAAGGTAATATGTGTGAAGAAAGAGGAAAAGTTGAGGTTGAGAACACAGTTCTGCAAAAGCCTGTGACCTGAATATAACAGCTGAAGAGGCATTAAATAGGGAAGGTGCCTTACTTAGAGAGAATTTAATAACAATGAACGATGAACAAAATGATTGTGAAGTCAGTCCAAAAAATATTAGAGGGAACAAACATTAGTCATTGGACTAATCACTTCATTCATTCATCTTTTAATCATTCATGACTCAACAATGATTTTAAGCATCTTTTATGGTTTTAGTTAGAAGCAAGAAAATATACAAGCTTGGTAATTAAACTTTCAGGCAAAATAAGAACGGGTGTGGCCCAAAAACCAAAAAAAAAAAAAAAAAAACCAAAAAAAAAATAAGAATT
Source organism: Crocidura indochinensis (assembly GCA_004027635.1). NCBI lineage: Eukaryota > Metazoa > Chordata > Mammalia > Eulipotyphla > Soricidae > Crocidura > Crocidura indochinensis. The sequence goes on from PVKC010009207.1 coordinate 26,419, forward strand.
TGCCATTTTAATTATTTCATGGTGTTCACGACATTGTTTCAAGAAAATTTGAAGAAAGATTAAAGTTCAAGATATATAAAAGAAGTTTCAAATCATGAACAATTTTGTAATCATGGTATTTAAATAAGAAAAATAAAAGAATGAGGGAAAGACAAATGAAAGAGGATTCTAAAAGCATCAAACACAATTGCTCTTATTCTGGGAAATTGAACACTTTTTTTCTATAGGTGGTGTGGAGGATATAAGGAGAGAGGGTAGAACTTCCCTGAGGGTATGGTCCCACAAAAAGTTAGCTTGTTTTCCTAGAACAATGAAATTCAAACACCCTTTCTGTGGAAGTAATCCAACTCTGCTTCAGGTCTTAGTTGAGCAAGAACAAAAGGGACAATACTATCGTTAACTCTCTTTTGATATTAAAGAGCCCTAGGAGGAGAAGAGGAAAAAATGGAGCTGTTGCAAAGTCAGTAGACAGAATAAAATAATGTTGATGTTAAATTGATGGTAATTTTATTGCTTTATAATGGAGATTGTAGTGTGTTCTGTGATCTTCTGCCCAGATATACTTTCTGTCCAAGAATCACGTCCATGCTATCTCCTAGATCAGTGGTCGGCAACCTTTTTTTTCAACTGAGCCAAATCTCATCAAAACCATGATTGAAATTTATTTTGAGAGCCACATTTGGGGGGGGTGGGGGGGTCACACCCGGCAGTGCTTTTTTTTTTTTTTTTTTT
>PVKC010009208.1:0-27252 GCA_004027635.1 Crocidura indochinensis
CTAAAAAATTGAGCTTCAGTATGTCCCAGAAATATCACTCCTAGGGATAAAGTCATGGAACACAAAACACAATAAAAAGTGTCCTCTGCAATCCTATGTTCATCACAGCTCTATCTACAATTACCAGAACCTGGAAACAATCCAAGTGCCCAAAAAGAAATGAGTGGCTAAGGAAACTGTAGTATGTCTACTCAATGAAATACTATGCACCTGGTATGAAAACTGTAGTCATGAAATTTGCTTACACATGAATGAATATGGAGAGTATTATGCTGAGTGAAATGAGTCAGAGGGAGAGCAATAGACATAGAAATTAATCACTCATTTGTGATATGTAATAAAATAAAAAACAAAAGAATAATATCCAGAGACAATAGAGACAAGGGTCAGGAGAACCAGTCATTGATCAGAAGCTTGCCGCAAATAGTGGTGCAGTGAAATTTGGACAGAGAAGAGACCACTAATGACAATGACAATGATAGTTGAAACTTATCATCCTGGACAAAGAATGGGTGCTGAAAGGGGATAAAGTGAAATATATGGTACCATTTCATTAATATTAGAGCAAACCATAGTGTCTAAAAAGAAAATAAAAGAGAAATAAAGTGAATGTGTGTTCCACAGCAGGCGGGGGTGGGGGGTGGGAGAGAAACTGAGCATGGTGGGATGCTGGCGTTGTTGAAGGGGGTATGAAGAAAACTCAATCATGAACAAATTTATAACCATGTCATCTAAATAAAATATTTAACTAAAAATATAGGGCCAGGAGCTATAGCACAGTGGAGAGTAGAAAGGGTGTTTGCCTTGTACACAGTTGATTCCGTTTTGATCTCCAGAAGAGAATTCTTAGGAACTATGGTGTGTCCTATGCTGTAATAATGTAATTAACACGTGAAGAAAATGGTATTTGTTTTTCTGACATATTGTTCTAAAAACAGGAGGCTTGCTGGTAGATCTGACATTAGTCATCAGAAGTGGTAAATGCTATAGTGTGTCTAGTAAAATAAAAAGATGTAAGCACCCCTATCTAATTTTTTATGTTATTAGATTCCATGAAAGACTTGGAGTGCTGCAGCTGTGATAGCCAGAATGATATGGAATACCTAAGATGAATATCAAGCAAGGAGATATATGCTGTCCTGCAAGACAGGATAATTGTATACGTGTCTTTGGGGATCATCAGCAACACATAGAGACAGACTGACACTCAACATTCTCAGTTAAATTTACCAAGATGTTGAAATCAGCAGGATAATCAGGAATTGATATCATTTAAGTAAGTCCACTAACCATCCTTACCACCTACATGCAAAGAGTGATATGACATTCTTTGCTTTCTCTGTGTTTTCCTTATGACTCCTTATAACCCAGAAGAAATCAGCCAGAGAATTCATATGCAGAGACAGATTAAGTACACCCCCACAATCTTCATTTCTAAGCAAACAAATTTATTGTTCGTGTTTGAGCCGGACTGCAGGAGCCAGAATAGACTAGACTTGGCCGAAGTGTCTCAGAACTGTCCTAAGTCTCACTTTCACTTATGCTATTTTTGAGACTGATAAACTAAAAACTTTGTTCTCCATGTACCTATAAGGAAATGATAAAGGTGTCTTCTTATGGATATATGCTTTCTGTGCCACTATATACAGGAAAGAAATGCAGTAATTCATGCCTAAACTCATAAGCCTCATCCTCACATGTGATGCTTGACATTTCTGTTCACATTTTTTTGGGTAAGCCCAAATCATATAGCCACCATAACATTAAAGGCCACGTAAAACTTCAAAGGCATTTTCCTATCTCCAGAAGGAATGCCAGAAGAACCATTGTTTAAAAAACATTTTTTGTTTAAACAACATGATTACAAAGTTGTCGAAAATATAGTTTCAGTCTTACAATGTATGCCTTACCTTCACCCATGAATGTTTCTCACCACCAATGACCCTGGTTTATCTCCCACCCTCCCCATGCCTGACTTGTCCTCTCCCTCTCTACATGTATTTCTCTCTTCCATTATTTCCCTTTGAGACTCTTTAGTTTGAACTATGTTTAAGCGATACCATGCATATCACTTTATCTCAGCCAGTACCCAGTAACTGTCCCAAGTGATTAGTTCCAATTATCAATGTCACAGTGATCCATTCTTTTCCCTAATTGCACTGCTCTACTATTTGTGGAAGCTTTCTACTATGGACTGGTTTTCCTGGTCCTCCTCTCTATTGTCTCTGGTTATTATTACACTATCTTTTATTTTCCTTACATCCCATAAATGAATGAGATTATTCAATATCAAAAATGCTGGAAAATCCTTAAACATTCTTATTTGTTATTACATAATAATAAATTGTGTTTATATTTATTACTGTGAAAGAACATCAAGAATAAGTTCAAGTCTAATATATATTTTACATTTAAACAAGAGTAAAAGTCCTAGAAATATAAAAGGTCTGTCCAAGATCATTGCAAGATCATATTAGATGCTTCTAAATAGCATACTGTAATGATAGTTAGGGAAGGAAAACTTTTATTTTAGATATGCTAAGCAAACTCTTGATTAGAGATTTCTGTCCTCATTTAGCTATTAGAATGAACTCCCTGTAGTGGCTCTGAATTAATTCTCATCCATAATGTATTCTTTGATATTTTATCCTCTACGTCTGAGCTTATCTTGTCATAACTGACCTTATTTGTTTAATAAATGTAGATTTTGGTTTATAAGTGGAGGTTATTTAGGTCTATAAGTGGAGGTTATTCTTGTAGAAGTCATAAACATTCAAAAATGTTCTTTTAAGTATTTTCCAGTGAAAATAATACATGGGGATATTACTTTTAAATTATTACATGTGAATTTTTTTATTTTTTGGTTTTTGGGTCACACCCGGCAACACTTAAGGGTTACTCCTGGATCTGCTCTCAGAAGTCACTCCTGGCAAACTCAGGCTCAGGGGACCATAATGGATGACACGATTTGAACTGGGGTTCGTCCTGTGTTGCTGTGTGCAAAGGCAAATGCCTCACCACTGTGCTGTTGCTCTAGCCCCATATCTGAATACTTTTAAATTACCATAAATTCCTAAATTCCTAGCTGATGTCATTAAAATTGTCAAAAATCTAAGGAAATTATCTCACATTAGAAAACTCCAACTTGGGGCCCGGGAGATAGCATGGAGGTAAGGCGTTTGCCTTTCATGCAAAAGGTCATCGGTTCGAATCCCGGTGCCCCATATGGTCCCCCGTGCCTGCAAGGAGCAATTTCTGAGCATGGAGCCAGGAGTAACCCCTGAGCACTGCCAGGTGTGACCCAAAAACCAAAAAAAAAAAAAAAAGAAAAGAAAAAGAAAACTCCAACTTGAAATCATGTTCACTAAATTATATATATATATATATAAATTTTATATATTTAATTTGTATGCTAATTATACAATTCACTTTATTTTTATTTTACCAAATTAAAACATTTCTTTGCCTTGATACATTAATTTATTCCTTTAAAAGAAGATGCAACTTAAATTTCATATTTCTTTTTTTATTAACTTTATTTTATTGATTGGCTCTGGGTCACACTGGTGGCACTCAGAAATTGCCCCTGGCAGGCTGGGAAACCATATGGGATGCCGGGAATTGAACCAGCTCACTCCCAGGTTGGCCACATGCAAGGCAAATGCCCTACTGCTGGACTATCTCTCCATCCCCTTATATTTCCTCTTATAGTAAAAATTGTCATCTGATACTTGTAAAGATCTTCATTGACTGATATCAGTGATTTCCATTTGTTGATATTTATTTCTTTCACTTTATCTCTTACTAAATAATTGATGGGTAGCTAAATAGACAGTACAATGCAATGGGTTGGATATTTGCCATACATATAGCCTATCTGGGTTATGTTGACAGTACACCATATGGTCACCTAAACCTGATCAAAAGTGGTTTCTGTGTGCAGAGTCATGAGTAAGAATTGAGCAAAACTGGGTGTAGCACCCAAATCAAATAATATAAAATAATTGTATGTAAAGAATTTCTAGTGTCAAAGATGATCTCATATGAGAAGAAAATAATTTAATTTATTTGACAACAATTTAATAAAATATATTATGTTTTATTTACTTTGCACCAAAGTATGAAAGTTTAAAAGTTTTAATAAAATGTGATAAATTTTTTTTACACTTTATAGACAATTATTGAAGATAATGGTTTTATGTTGTGTTTATTTAGTATTTTATTGAACTACTAATAACTCTATTATTGTTTTAATATATAGGGCTCTACATCCCCCAAAACAAGAATAAGCATTCTTTAGTGCATACGAAATGTACTTCAAGATAGATCACACACTAGGGCATAACTCAAACATATATTAATTTATATATAGAAATTGTACAAAATTACCTTCTCAGGCCATAATACCATGCAAGTAAAAATATAACCATAGAAGGAAAATAGGGGAAAGTTTCAACACGTGCAAGTTGACATATTAAGCAGCACCTGTATGAAAGACAAAATCAAGGAAAAAGCAGTTTCCTTGAAACTAGACAACAAAGATACAAGCTATCAGAATCTGTAAGATAAAGAAACTTCTGTACCATAAAAGAAACTTATAGAAATGCAGGCCTGTACAAAATATTCCTTAATAATAAATAATGTAAGAAAGAGAAAAAGCCCAAATCAATCACCTAAACACATATCTCAAAAATCAGAAGAAGAAGAACAAGAAGAAGAAGAAGAACAACAACAACAACAACAAGAAGAAGAAGAACAAGAAGAACAAGAACAAGAACAAGAACAAGAACAAGAAGAACAAGAAGAAAACAAAAATAATCCCAAGAGGTAGTATAAAGAGGGAAATAATAAAATTGAAAGAAGAAATCAACAACATAGAAACCCAGAAAGCAAGTCAAAGAATCCATAAAACTAAGATTCGTTTTTCAAAAGAATAAACAAGATAAACCTTGAGTTAGTTTTATTAGAAAAAATATTCAAATAAACTAAATCAGATAAAAGTGGAGAAATTACAGTGGACCCCTTCAGTAAAATATACACAAAATATATATACAAAATATAATGGGAGTTAATGTAAACAACTTTATGAATGATCATAAGCTACAGACTCTAAGACATGGACTAATTCTCAGTCATATACTCTTCCAAATTTGAATGATGAGGATGTAGAAAGTCTAAACTGAACAATAACAAGTAAAGAAATTAAAATAGTAATTAAGAATCTTCCCAGAAACAAAAGTCCTGGTCTAGATGAGTCAGTAGTGAGTTCCATCAAATATTCATAGTATATTTACAACATTAACTCATTAATCTCTTCCAAAACAAAGAAAACACAATGATCCTTCCTCACATCTCTTATGAATCTAACATTACATTAATATACAAAAGAGAGACATTTCCAGAAAAAATATTAAGACCAATTTTTATGATGGATACAGATGCCAACATTCTTAACAAAATTTAGCTAACCAGATCCAACAACATATCCAAAATATCATATATCCTGGGATGCAATAAAAGTTCAACACAGGCAAACCAATTAACATAATATAACACATTAATATAAAAGGAAGATAAACCATATGATCATATCAATCCATACAGAGAAAGTTTTTGACAAGACCCAATGTTCATTTACAATAAAAATTCTCAGCAAAAATAGGAGTGGAGGAAATTTTTCTCAAGATATAAGGGCCATCTATAACAAATCCACAGCCAGTATTATTCATAATAGTGAAAAAATGAAACCATTTTCCTTGAGATCAGGCACAAGGCAAGGATGTCCACTGCCTCAAATTTTATTCAATATAGCAATCAGGCAAGAAAAACAAAACAAAGGAATCCAAATTGGAAAAGAAGTAAAATTATAACTATTTGCAGATAATATAATATTAAAGACCATATAAAGTCCACAAAAACATAGAAAAATCACAAAAAGTTCTTGGAAACAGTAAATCAATACAGCAAAGTAAGCAAGATTCAAAGTCAATATACAAAAAATTATTTCTTCTATTCAAGAAATAAATCATAATAGACATACAGGAGTCTATTCCATTTAAAATCCAAAACCTCAAGTATCAAGAAATCAACTTTACAAGAGACATGAGAGAGGCTAAAGAGATTCACAGAAGTAGGTCTTTACATGTGTATAACCATGATTTCTTACACCCACATAGTCCCAAGTTGCCAAGAATGATTCCTAAGGGCAAAGATAGGAGTCATTTCTGAGCACCATCATATATGTTCCCCTCTCCAAAAAGAGACTGGGAAAATTATACCATAATAACTTTTTTGGAAGTATATTTTGATATATGAGAGCACTAGTGATGGGAGTTGACACTGGTGGTTGGATTAGTGTTGAAATAGTATATGCCTAAAACTTGACTACCAATAACTTTATAAATCACCATTCTTTAATTAAATAAAAAATTCAAGTATTTTATTGTTATTTAGGTTATCAGTTAATATGGGAAAATAATTGGCTAATAAAGTTAAGCCAGTCTCAAAAACAGAAAAGTGTAATTTTAATACATGAAGCCATAACACTAACAGTACTGTAAACCATAGTGCCAAAAAATTATATATAAAAAGTGTGTGTCTTAGAAGAGGGAAGTAGGGGATGTGAATGGAGGATTGTAGATACTGGTAACCCTGTTTACAGATGCACAAAATAAAAGAATATAAACCATAAATATTACAGATACTATACACAATTACGATACTACAGGGGCTTGATGTTGAGATGGCAAGTGTTGCTCTAGGAATGGAGTTTGACATGCCACACTACCACCTTTAGAGCAGCTTCTGAAAAACAAAAGCTGAACACTCTAATTCTTACCTTTTCATAAAAGCCAAAGTCTTTCTTGGATTATCTTCTGTTCAGAAAAATAGACTGTGAGTTTTTCATAAAAACAATATAGCAGAACTTAAGTTTCAAAAAGCAGGGCCTACTGCTTGGTACAACTGTTAAGAATTCTTTGTAGAGAGTCAGGAAATGCTCACATAGAGGAAATCAAGAATTACAAGATCTACTTATTTCCCTTTATTGGAATGGTGGAATTATGACTTTAGTTAAGAAAACCAAATTCTCAGTGCAGATAATTTGTGAAGAAAGGAGCTTACTGTATAAAGGACTTCAGAGTTGGTCTCAACTATCTGGTCATGGCATCTACCTGGTGGTAGCTGCAGGGTGAGACCATGGACAAATACAGACCAAAAACAGGAGCAATCTTCTCCAGGAAAACTCATACTCTTAATCAATGTCTAACACTATGGACACCCTGCTCTGTCCCATGTACCATCGGCAGGGAAAAGTTAAGAAATAAGATCACAGACTTTAAAGATTAACAGCCAGTCTTTGGAATCAGACTCTTTGTTTGTAATCTTTAGTATAGATTTTCACCACCGTAAATTAGGTACAAATCTCCCCCCCCTTTTATTTAATTGATACATCATTATTTGTAATAGTGTCAGTGATTGTTTCTTGCACATTAATACCACATCCACCACCAAAATGTTCACTTTCCTCCACGGAGGTCCCAGGGACACTACCCTTTCTTTCTCTTCTCACCCTCTCCCCATAATTCAGTTCTATAGATTAAGTCTCCAATTCTGCTGATTTTATTCCCTTGCTATGTTTCTTTATGTCTCACACATAAGAGATGTCACAAAAAGATGGGGCTTTTTTGTTTTTTGGGGTTTTTTTTGTGTTTATTTTTGGGGGAGGCACTCCATTTGACGCTTAGAGGTCACTCCGGGCTATGCTCTCAGAAATCGCCCCTGGTTTGAGGGGACTATATGGGACGCTGGGAGATCAAACTGAATTCGGTCCTAGGCTAACGCTTGCAAGGCAGACGCCTTATCTCTAGCTCCAACCACTCCGGACCCACCAAAAGATGTTTTGAGAGCTAAGTGAGTTTTATTAATTAAAACAATTCATAGATTTTTTAAATCATAATGGGTAATACAAAAAATGGAATTTTTGAAGTATTTGCAAGTCCTTTTATATTTCAATTCTATAACAACTCTCTATTAGGGAAGGTAATGTAGAATTAATATCCCTTTATTCTGAAATAAATAAATTGAGATACAGTGCAGCTAAGTGACCTAGCTGATTAAAAATATAAGAATAATGAATAACAACTTTTGTGTATTACTCTAGCATTCACAAGGTCTATGACCTTTAGCAAGTAATGTATCTCTAAAATGGCATACTAGTGGTAGTTACCTCGTAATCTTGTGAGAAATAAAAGTTACTAATGCAAATCACCTATTGAGTTGATACATGTGAAGTTTTAAATTATTTTTATTTATGCTTTCTCCTTACTGTCCTGATGTTGCTATTGTACTTGATAAAGAGGATTTTGAATAAATTACTTTATCTAAAGGTTATGTATTACAGTTACTCATAATACATTTGTTTGATAAAGAGGTTAATGCTAAAATTTTTGTTGAGTGTAAATGCTATACAATATAGAAGATGGAGGTTGAGTTGCTTTCAGAGATGGGTATATATTCAAAATATATGATAGAAAGCATGTAAGCAAGTTTATAGGTGACAGAAGTGACAGAAGAATTTATGCTATATTATGTATTACCATTTACTACTAGAGTTAACAGAATCTACATTAATAATTTCTCCATTAAATGGCATTCATTTAATGGCAAAATGTTCATTTAATAACAAAATCTTTTTAAAATATATTCTGAAGAACAATCTTAACTCACATGTTTCTTTTAGTGTCTGCTATAAACTCGTTTACATTAATAGATCAAGCTAAATTACTATAATACAGTGTAAAACAATTCCATAGCCTGTAGGATATTATTCTGTAGCATATAAGAAATGACAATAATTTCACAAGAACATTGTTTGAATTTTATTTTTTGCTAAGTGAGTTTAATGACAACTTTGTTTATCTTAGTAGCTCAGCATTTTCTTTTAAGGTCTTTAGGCAAACTCTTTTATGTTTAATCTACTGGCAATGAAAGTCTTTTAGATGTCAAGAAAATAAGTTATTAGTATGTTTTATTATTTTCCACCAGTTCTATATTATATTAATATTTTTGTTTTAGTTTTCCAAAAGTTTGCCATTGCCAGTGGGGGTACATTAAATATATTGCAGCAATATTAGCACTGAGTGTTCTTGAGAAATTTTAGAGGATTTTTTTTTCATTTTCTTTTCTTTTGTTTTGTTTTGTCTTTTTTCTCTCTTTTTTAATATATTTTATTTAAACACCTTGATTACATACATAATTGTGTTTGGGTTTCAGTCATGTAAAGAACACCACCCATCACCAGTGCAACATTCCCATCACCATTGTCCCAAATCTCCCTCCACCTCAAGCAACCCCCGCCTATACTCTAAACAGGTTCTCCATTTCCCTCATACATTCTCATTATTAGGACAGTTCAAAATGTAGTTATTTCTCTAACTAAACTCATCACTCTTTGTGGTGAGCTTCATGACGTGAGCTGGAACTTCCAGCTCTTTTCTCCTTTGTGTCTGAAAATTATTATTATTGCAGGAATATCTTTCATTGTTCTTAAAACCCATAGATGAGTGATACCATTCTGAGTTTTTCTCTCTCTCTCTCTCTCTGACTAATTTCACTCAGCAAGATAGATTCCATGTACATCCATGTGTAGGAAAATTTCATGACTTCAACTCTCCTGACAGCTGCATAATATTCCATTGTGTATATGTACCACAGTTTCTTTAGCCATTCGTCTGTTGAAGGGCATCTAGATTGTTTCCAGAGTCTTGCTATGGTAAATAGTGCTTCAATGAATATAGGTGTAAGGAATGGGTTTTTGTATTGTATTTTTGTGTTCCTAGGAAATATTCCTAGGAGTGGTATAGCTGGATCCTATGGGAGCTCAATATCCAGTTTCCATAAAGGTTGGACTAGAAAGCATTCCCACCAGCAGCAAATAAGAGTTCCTTTCTCTCCACATCCCCACCAACACTGTTTGTTCTCATTCTTTGTGATGTGTGCCATTCTCTTTGGTGTGAGGTGGTATCTCATAGTTGTCTTGATTTGCATCTCCCTGATCGTTAGTGATGTGGAGCATTTTTTCATGTGTCTTTTGCCATTTGTATTTCTTTGTCAAAGTGTCTGTCCATTTATTCTCCCCATTTTTGATGGGATTAGATTTTTTTTCTTGGAATGTTCTGACAGTGCCTTGTATATTTTTGAAATTAGCCCCTTATCTGATGGGTATTGGGTGAATAGTTTCTCCCACTCAGTGGGTGGCTCTGGTATCCTGGGCGCTATTTCCTTTGAGGTGCAGAAGCTTCTCAGCTTAATATATTCCCATCTGTTAATATCTGCTTTCACCTGCTTGGAGAGTGCATTTTCCAACTTGAATATGCCTGTAGTCTCAATGTCTTGGAGTGTTTGCCTACGTGTTGTTCTATTTATCTTATGGTTTCAGGTCTGATATCAAGGTCTTTCATCCATTTGGATTTTATCTTCGTACATGATATTAGCTGGAGGTCTAAGTTCAATTTTTTGTAAGTGGCTAGCCAATTGTGCCAGCACCACCTGTTGAAGAGGCTTTCTTTAGGATTTCTTGCTCCTTTAACAAAAATTAGGTGACTGTATGTCTGGGGAACACTTTCTGAGTATTGAAACCTATTCCACTGATTTGAGGGCCTGTCCTTATTCCAATATAATGCTGTTTTGAAAACTATTGCTTTGTAGTGAAGTTTAAAATTGGGGAAAGTAGTTCCTCCCATGTTCTTTTTCCCAATGATTGCTTTCGCTATTCTAGGGTGTTTATTGTTCCAATTGAAATTCAAAAGTGCCTGATCCACTTCTTTGAAGAATGTCGTGGGTATCTTTAGAGGGATCGCATTAAATCTGTATAATGCCTTGGGTCGTATTGCCATTTTGATGATGTTAATCCTGCCAATCCATGAGCAGGGTATATGTTTCCATTTCCGCATATCCTCTCTTAGTTCCTGGAGCAGAGTTTGCTCCTGGAGCAAAGTTCTCAGCTTTGTTATTTCCTTCTGCCTCCCTATTTCTGGGACCTTTTGTTGAGCACTTTCTAGTTCTATAAGCTGCGTCATTAAGCTACTCAGGTAAGCCCCTTCCTTCTTGATGTGTGCTTGCAAAGCTATAAATTTCCCTCTCAGTACTGCTTTTGCTTTGTCCCATAAGTTCTGATAGTTCGTGTCTTCATTATTATTTGTTTCTAGGAACCTTTTTGATTTCCTCTTTGATTTCACCTCGGATCCACTGGTTATTTATTCAGTATGAGGCTGTTTAACTTCCAGGTGTTAAACTTTTTATTCTTTGTTCCTTTGGAGTTCACAAATAATTTCAGAGCCTTGTAGTCAGCAAAGATAGCCTGCAAAATTTCTATCCTCTTGATATTATGAAGATATGTTTTATGTGCCAGCATGTAGTCTATCCTGGAGAATGTCCCATGTACATTGGAGAAGAATGTGTATCCAGGTTTCTGGGGATGGATTGTCCTATATATATCCACTAGGCGTCTTCCTTCCATTTCTTTCCTCAGATCCAGTATATTCTTGTTGGGTTTCAGTCTGGTTGACCTATCCAGTGTTGACAAAGCCGTGTTGAGGTCCCCCACAATTATTGTGTTGTTGTTGATGTTATTTTTCAGCTTTGTCAACAATTGTATTAAATATTTTGCTGGACCCTCATTCAGTGCATATATATTTAGGAGAGTAATTTTGTCCTGCTCTACATATCCCTTGATTAATATAAAATAACCATATTTGTCCCTTACAACCTTCCTGAGTATAATGTTTGCATTATCTGATATTAGTATGGCCACTCCAGCTTTTATAAGGGTGCTATTTACTTGGATAATTTTCCTCCAGCCTTTTATTTGAGTCTATGTTTGTTCTGACTATTCAGGTGTGTTTCTTGTAGATAGCAGAAATTTGATTGAGTTTTTTGATCCATTTAGCCACTCTGTGTCTCTTATCTGGTCCATTTAGTCCATTGACATTGAGAAGAAAGAATTGTCCTGGGAATTAATGCCATCTTTATATATCAAAATTTGGTGTGTCATTTGGTCCGTCTTGTCTTAAATTAGGTCTTTCAGTTTTTCTCTTAAGACTGGTTTTGGGTCTGTAAAGTTTCTGAGCTGTTTTTTGTCTGTGAAACCATGTATTCTTCTGTCAAACCGGAAAGTGAGTTTTTCTGGGTATAGTATTCTAGGTGAAGCATTCATTTCATTCAGTCTTGTCAAAATATCCCACCACTGCTTTCTGGCCTTGAGTGTTTCTGGTGACAGGTCTGCTGTAAATCTCAAAGATGCTCCCTTGAATGTAAATTTCTTTTTTGATCTTGCCATTTTCAGAATTATATCTCTATCTGTGGGATTCGTCATTGTGACTAGGATGTGTCTGGGGTCTCTTTTGGGTGGTACTCTTTGGGCATGCAGGGTTTGATTACATATATTCTTTAGCTCTGGAAGTTTCTCTTTAATGATGTTCTTGACTGTTGATTCTTCCTGGAAATTTCCTTCCTGGGTCTCTGGGACTCCAATGATTCTTAGTTATTTCTGTTGATCTTATCATAGACTTCTATTTTCATCTGTTCCCATTCTTTGCCTATTTTTTCCATTGTCTGTTCATTTGTTTTAAGTTTTTTTTCCAATCTCTCCCGCTGTATGGAGTTGTTATTTATCTCATCTTCCACAGCACCAATTCTGTTCTCAGCTTCTTCTACCCTGGTGTTGAGCTTATCCATTTTGTCATTCAATTCATTTACTGAGTTTTTCAGGCCTGTTAGTTGACATCTTATTTCAGTTTGGAGTTTTGTGATTTATGTCTCTATATTTTCTTGGTTCTTATTAGTGTTCTGCTCAACTCGATCCATGGTTTCTTTGAGTCTTTGAGCATCTTCCATATTGCTTTTCTAAAGTCCTTATCTGAGAGATTGATTATTTCGCTGGTCATTATCTGGTCATCAGAATTGTCTTCTTCGTTCTCTATGTCTTATGCTGGCCTGCATTGTTTCCTCATTGCCACACTTGTATTGTGGGTTTTTCTATGTGTTGTGGTGGTATTCATTGACTAAATGATGTACGCAGCCACACTCTTCTGGCTCTACCCTTTCCAGGTGGGTCTATTTGCCTACAAGGGAGTGGAGTCCTCTGTGGATGAAGCCTCACACAGGATCAAATCTTAGGCCCGAGCCTGCAGCAGAGAAAACAGTTCAGAGAGAAATGCTTGGTTTCAGTGATCCAACACAGTCCTTAGTGTGATTTTTTTCTTTTTTGTTGCGATGGTGTTTTTTCCTTAGAAAGAGCACACGGCCACATAGCGGAGTGGAGCGGGTGTGCTCTTCTTGAGCCTCTTTTCGGCCCACTCCCAAATGGTTTAGGCAACAGGAGAGGAGAGAGAAACACACAGACAGCACTCACAGTTTTTTCAGAGCCAGGCATTGCTGGGCAGGGGTAGATTCACAGAAATTCCCAGCCTGATGTCACAAACAGGGGACCTGGCTTTTGCAAAGTATTGCTTCTTGCCGTTTTTCATGTTATGAAGTACTCGCTGTAGCGATTAGGCAAGAAAAAGATAACAAGGGAATCCAGATAGGAAAGGAAGAAGTCAAGCTCTTGCTGTTTGCAGAGGACATGATACTCTACTTAGAAAACCCTAAAGACTCTACCAAAAAGCTTCTAGAAACAATAGACTCATATAGCAAGGTGTGCAGCTGTTGTGTCCAGCACTTTTTACAGCTTGGATTACTTCTTGTTTGAGATGTCTGGAACTCAGCAAATGTTGGTCACTATGATCTCTATTAACCTTTAAAATGCACCTTGAAACATTTTCCTTTATAAATTCACATTTTTTGGCCAAACCCGGTGATATTCAGGGGTTACTCCTGGTTATGCACTCAGAAGTTACTCCTGGCTTGGGGGACCATATGGGACACTAGGGGATCAAACTGCGGTCCATCCTAGGCTAGTGCAGGCAAGGCAGGCACCTTACCTCTAGCGCCACCACCCAGCCCCATAAATTCACATTTTTAAGTAAACCTACCCTATTTTGTTCAGTAATTTCAGTGAATTTCCTTTGTAATGATGTTAATCCTCTAAGACAATAAGATATCTAGTCTATTCACCTCTTATCTACCAAGAAAACTGTGTTATTATTTTCACATGGACAACTAGACACTAAGCAAGAAGAATTTGTCAAGAAAATGCCCATTGTTTGGGGTAAGAGGATGAAAATAAATCATTACTCCTGAGTCAGGGGAAAGATGTAATTATAAAGATTTAGCTGGAGGATTTTGCATGTACAGACACTGAGAGTAATACACTTATTGGTATAGACAATATATCTGGATCTCCACCATGTGAGAATACAGGAAAAGATCCATTTCTAACCAGAAAATAGGTCCAGACAATCAACTACCAGAACTTTATTATGACCTTCCCAGATCAAAACTAAGATGAGTAAGTTGTGTTACTTAAATCACCCAATCTATCATGTGTTTTCATGATATTCCATATGAGCAAAGCATTTATCATGCTTCCATTTGAATTAATGCTATTCTCAATTTTTAATGAATTTTCACGAGATATTAGTTGGTTTTTCAATTATACCCATTTCAACCTGGGCAAAGTACATGAGGATGCTGGGAGTTACTCAATAGTGAAAATTCCCGAACAGTAGAGTATCAGTGTTTTGCTAAAGTTTGAGAAAATAATAACTCCATAATATGAAAGTATAAGCAGATGCTGATGTAGAAGTTGTGCCATTATCCAGATCACCTAGCTAAGTTATTGATGTAGATGACCACACTTCACAAAGATTTTTAGTGTAGATGAAATAACCAATGAAAGAGGCCATCTAGAATGTTAATGCCTAGAAATAAATAGAAATTAATTATTCAAATATTCAAAGAACAGACTGACACTCCTGTGTGGGATGAATTTAGTCTGTGACTTTAAGGTGAATATAATATTCATTTACTTTATCATTTAAATTATTGATCTCTCAGAAATTTTTCAAGTACAATGTTGACATTTACTTTTCAGTAACAGCAAGTAATATTTTGTATTATTTCTGACAATGCACCTGGTTACCAACAACTCTGATGGAACTGTATAGGTAAATTTGTGCATTTATATACATGTTAACACCACATTATTCTTTAGTCCATCTTTCAACTAATAATTTTATATTCATGTTTTATTACTTACAAGCATTTTCTTTAATACATATAATACAACAGACTGTGACACCTATGATGGATTTGGGCAAAGTGAATTGAAAGCCATCCAGCAAGAACTCATCATTCTAAATGTAATTGAAAAAGTCATGATTCATAGGAGGAATTCAGAGTACCAATATTTCTAGAAATGTGAAATAAGTTGATTCTAAACTTATATATGACTTTGACTTTAAAAATTTACTCCAGCTTAAAAGTTGACTCCAATTTTTAAAGAAGTTCTACTGGAGGATAATACTGTCAAAGAACATCACATATTATAGGAAAAACTTTTGTGAAAGGAAAGCCAGTAAATGTGGAAAAATTCTATGTTATTTCATTAAAGATTTTAAAAGAGGGTCCTGGAATTGTAGCATAAAAGGCTGTAGAGTATATCCTTTGCAAGAAAGAGGGCTGGGTTATATTCCTGACATAGCATGTTCCCCATGCACTACCTAAAATCACCCAGAAATGAGCCAGAAATCTGCTGAACCCTTTCAGGGAAAACCCTTAGAATAAAATAATGAATAAATAAATTATATTATAAACATTTCAAACTTTGATCACTTTAACTCTGATAATTATCAACCATAAATATTAAGTCAAGAAACTCCACCAACAAAATATAATAATTTACTGAAGGTGATGATTAACATTTTTATATTTTGGGTTTTGGAATCATGACTCTTAGTGCTTAGGAGATATTGCTTATTTCTTTGATCAGGAGTCTTGCCTACAAATACTCAGGAAACTAAGTGGAACTGGTGATAGATCCTGGACTATCCATATACAAAATATATACACACTCATATTTTGAGCTATTTTCCTAACCCCAGTAAATCATATATTTTAGCAATAAAAAATTTTAATTTTTTCAGACATTTATTAGAATATATAACAGCAAATCTTACACAGTGATATTAAAGGTAGTCAATGGCAAATCTTACACAGTGATACTTAAGGTACATGGTGACAATAAATGAGGGCCTTTCCACCACTGTTGTCCTCCCTTCATCCCTATTCCCAAGCATATATCCCTCATCACCCTCCTTTATCCCCCAGAATGCTAATGCATCTAACAGCATATATGTTAACCCTAATGTAAACCTTATTTTTTCCCAGTTCCAGATATTTTTACTAGTGGTTTCTTAAAGGTTGGAGTCAAGGGAGCACTGTAAAAACAATATTAGTGTGGCAATTATCGTTTGCATGGGCCCACCAAAGTATAGAGTTCATGGAAAGGAAAAACTTTTCCCAAAGTACAAGGAAAGCCTAACCCTGGAGTTTCCTGACATAAGACCATTTCTAGGCTCCAGGCAAACTAGTTTGCCCAATCCCGGTCATTGTCTGTAGTGCCCACACAGTTATATTTTTCACAGCCTCTGTTGTTGATCTCACGTTTTGACATCTGTATATCCTACAATGAAGTCAGGATGGTGCGGAGTGGCATCTAATTTCAACTTGTAATTAACAGGCAATGCAGAAAGCCTTGTCCAGTACACAGGTCGTTGTTGTTGTTGTTTAAGTCTTCTCAGTGTTAAGGGAAGACTCCTTTGAGCAAATCGATGTCTGAACAGCAGTAGGGTCTTCCCTGGTAGAGGATTGCTTCCAGGTGATGTCATAAATGACGTGGATGTTTCATAGATGGCTTCTCTGGTTCAGGGTAACTAGAAAATACCCAAACCTCTGAGGCTTGTGCCGGGTCATCATGTCAATGTTCAGGGTTTGTAAAGCTCCATTGCACCACAAGAATTGTGTGTTCCCATCTCTATTAGATAAGAACTTATTTGTATGTACAGTATTTTCCATTTTAATGTGCCTATGCAAACAAGGAATAATGCCACCTAGTGTTATCAGCGCATAAGGGAACCACAAGAACAAGTCCAACAATTCCCGTGACCTGATTCAAACATAAGAATTAAACTGAGGGACTTTATCACCAAAATTCCTTATTGAATAATTCACAACGAGATTAGTGCCTATGGGGATGCTAGAACAAGTCCAACAATCCAATTGACTTGGTTCTTATATAAACGTTAAATGGAGGGAGACTTTTACAAACTTCCTTACTTGACAATTAGCAAAGGGAAGGAATGATAGAGATGGACACTTTCACCAAAATACCTTATCAAACAGTTCACATACTAACTTCCTTATTTAACAAAATACAAAGGGATAAAAAGTGAGGAAAATAAACAATCTAAATTGAGAGAATGGACTCAATAGTCACTGTATAAGGGAACTAATCAGAAACCTAATATACTAGCAAACACAGTTACACAGTTAAGAAAGTAAGAGGCCAAGAAGCCACTAAGAGTGAACACATAGAAAAAAGTACTGGTCTCTTCCTAGACTGAGAGTCCATCCTCTCATTTTTATTTTAAATATATATGGTACCCCCATGCAAAATTGTCTCCTCCCAGACTGAGAGTCCATTCTCCCATTTTTATTTATTTATTTTGGTTTTTGGGCCACACCAGGTGACGCTCAGGGGTTACTCCTGGCTATTCGCTCAGAAGTCACTCCTGGCAGGCACGGGGAAACATATGGGGAACCGGGGGATCTAACCGCAGTCTGTCCTAGGTTAGCGCAGGCAAGGCAGGCACCTTACCTCCAGCGCCACCGCCCGGCCCCCCATTTTTATTTTTAATGTATATGGTACGTTAGCCCCTGCACAGTTTTCAAAATGGAGACCAATGGGAAAAAAATACCAGTGTATGTCGAGACAAAAACCAGTGCTGCTTCGGCCTTCCCTTTACCCCATGCGTCCCCCTCTTAGTGTAGGGAGACAAAGGTGGAAAGACAGAGGACCACAATAGAGTCCACATGGGCCAGCAACCAGGGAAAACCTGAAATAAAGGGGAGAAATAGGGGAATGGCAGGGGGGGCCTGCCAAGCCCCCCAGCACCCCCCAAGCTAGGGAAAAGGCCTCCAGAATGGGGTGTCTTCTAAGCCCAGTACCTGGGTAAAGCTGGCCTCCAGGATCAAAACACCAGAAGCCAGCTATCTGCCCGGCCCCTCCCTTTGGTCCTCCTCCCTAGTGTAGGGAGGGGGTAAGCCTGGAGACCCCTAATGGAGTTCACCTGAACTCACAGCAGGCCAGCCGAGTTGGCACTCAGGCCAGGCCTAGAGTCCAGGGGGAAATAGGCCTCCCAGCACCCCCCAAGCTAGGGAGATTGCCATGCGGCACAGGGTGTCCCCTAACCCCAGTACCTGGGTAGAGCTGGCCTCCAGGATCAAAGCACCGGAAGCCGGCTATCTGCCCGGCCCCTCCCTTTGCTCCCAAAATATTTTAATTTTTACTTGTACACTCAAATTTATGATTTTATTTATGTTTAATTAATTTATAATTGGCATTTAGCTTCATACCTTTATATAATTGTGTATAATTGTCACTACCCTTACCATCAAAGTGCCAGTAAGTTTGTGATAAAAAAAAAAATCCTTTGCTCATGCCTTCCAATATTCTTTCAATTTCCTTCTGGTAATCAGACAGCATAGAACTCAGACTCAAAAAGGTTATAAGAAACAGAGAGGGACATTTCTTAATAATAAAGGAACATATACATTAGGAAGAAATCAGACTTCTTAACAAATATGCACTCAATGAGCAGCAGGCAAAATACTTAAAATAACTGTTAACAGGCTTGAAAAACATAAGAGTATTTGGAAACTTCAAAACTGCACTCTCACCTCTTTAAGGTTAACTGATCTAAAACTCAACAATGAACAAGCAAGTGTCACTAACAAAGCAAGTGTAAGCAAATATAAACAAATGAGACTACATTAAATTTAGAGACTTTTTCATCTCAAAGGAAACAGTGACTGGGATACAAAAACTACCTACAGAATGGGAGAAACTGTTCATTGAATACTTATCGATGCAGTGATAGAGCGTAACAGGAAAAATAGCATTTAATCCTCTCTAAAATGGAAGAGAAGAAATGGAAAGATACTTCCTTAAAGAAGAAATACAAATGGGGCTGGAGTGATAGCACAGCGGTGGGGAGTTTACCTTATATGCAGTCAACGGGATGGACCAAGGTTTGAATCCTGGCATCCCATATGGTCCCCCGAGCCTACCAGGTGCGACTTTTGAGTGCAGAGCAAGGAGTAACTCCTGAGCACTGCCAGATGTGACCCAAAAACCTACCAAGCAAACAAACAAACAAAAAATATAAAATACAGATGGCCAAAGGCCCATGAAAAAATGCTCCACATCATTAATCATAAAGAAGATGAAATCAAAACAACTATGAAGTATGATCTCATACCACAGAGACTGACACACATCAAAAAAAGAAAAGAAAAGAAAAGAAAAGGACAACCAATAATGGCATGGATGCAGGGACATTGGTACCATTATTTACTGCTGGTGGGATTGTCCTGTCGACTGGTCTAGCGTTCTTGGAAAACAATACAAATATTCTTCAAAAAACTATAAATTTTACTTCCATATGTACCAGCAGTATCATCCATAGCCCAATACCCTCAGCCTAAAAACACATTGTAGAAAAGTCCTTTGCATTCCTATATAGTTTGCTGCTGCTAGGGAAAATCGCCATGAAATTTGCTTATGCATGAGTAGATATGAAGAGTATATGTTGAATGCAATGAGTCATAGGAAAAGGGATAGAATGAACACACTCATTTTTGTATAAAAATACAAAATATATAGTATGGTAATAATTTCCAGAGATATTCTAGAAGCCTTATCAGTGGTCACAAACTATAGCAATCACATATTCATTTGTGATGTTTGATACCTGAGTCTTAATAAATAATGATATAAAACAATAAAAAGTATACATGCATAATTACATTTATAAGGAGTATAAATAATAAGGAGTATAAAGTCTGTGCCTGATTTTTGAAAATCAAGATAATTAACCTTTGGTTGTCAATGACAAGAGGGACACACAAAAGAAATTTGGGATCTCTGGTTTACCAGTTTATTTCATGATTCATATTAAAATTGACTGAGCATATTCACTATGTGAAAATATATTATATTGCATGATAAACATTTCTATTTTTACTTCTTATACTTTAATATTGTTTATAAAAATAAAATTAAGTAAAATAAACAATTCTGGAGAACTTTTGTTTCCTACTTTCCTACTACAGTATACAGAATTTCAACTCTTGATACCTAAAAACAAATATTTCAAGGAATTAAATAGCTGCCTTCTGTACACCCAGCTTCCAATCAATTAAGATCCCCAAACACTCATCTCTAAATGATTGCATCTGGATTTTATTTAATCAATAAATTAGTGAGGGTAGAAGCTAAATCCCTAAAAAGCACATCTAATTAGAATTGAAATAATGGCTGTTTCAATCCAGGACAATCTGGAGCAGCTTCTGTTTTTACAGTGTTTATAAACATATATATGTAATATATATTATGTAATATATATATATATAATTCTGTCCCTAAGGAAATTAAATGCAGTGAGTTATATAGCTAAGGAATTTTAAATCACATTGCCTGTATCTTATTATTAGGCAAAACTTCAATAGTGTCAAGTCCTCCAGCTGTCTTTTAATATTTAGGATTAAAATTTTTAATATATTCTACATAAATAATCATAATGTGATTCATTTAAAGTACAAAAATATGAACCATCCTGCAAGATGGTTGAAGTATTTCTTACCCAGAAAGTAAATGCATTGAATTTATAAAAGTCTTCTCGAGCAGAAAAGTCATCTTGGCTATACTTTCTATACTTAGTTCTATTTTTTCAAAATTCTTTCCAAAAGTTTGTACCCAAGATCACCTTGGCAGACCTTGTTGTTTCTTTCAGATAATTATTTCTCACCATGTAGGAGCCATGTGGTATATTAAGTACATACGCTGCCTGTTGTTAACTGTAATTGTGTTGGCTACTTTGGACTAGAGTTTTAATTCACTATTAAGTTTCAAAGCACTCAAAGTAGAGAAATCTCTCCCAAACATTAGTATGACCATTTTTTGCTCTAAATAGTGTATAGAATTCTTCATTGGCCTGGAATTTATTTACTCAATCTATATAGATTTCATTAATTAATAATCTATTGTAGTTTAGCATACTATAAGTACTAGAAATAAGTAATGGAAAAAACTTAAAAGTTTGTTTTGTAATGACTACATTTTTCAAGAGAGGAGACAAATAAATACACAACAGATCATCAAATACTATCATATCACTATGAAAATGATGAGATAAAATAATTGATTTCTTAAAGATATATATATATGTATATATATGTATATGCATACAGATAGATAGATAGATAGATAGATAGATAGATAGATAGATAGATAGATAGATAGATAGAAAGAGAGAGAGAATATGCTGTTTCTATGTCTATGCAGGGTTCCTCTGGGCACGTACTTTCCTCCCATATCTCAAACATGTGTCTACAGTATGCTTATTTTTCTAAATTGTTCAGTCAGATGAGTGATGTGTGTGCTGGGGGGGGGAGGTTGTATGTGATTATGTGAGTATGCTTTGTGAAGAAAGGGTGTTATCTCCAGGATTAGTTCTTGTCATTTACCCTTAGATGCAGGAATAGGCTTTAGACACTGGCAAATATTAACTTAAATTAGTAGGCAGGCAAATAAATGAATAAAATTAGTGTCAAAGAGGGCTGGAGAGATAGCAAGGAGGAAAGTCATTTGCCTTGCATGCATACAATGGTGGTTCAAATCCTGACATCCCATTTAGTCCCCTGAACCTGACAGGAGTAATTTCTGAGCATAGAGCCAGGAATAGCTCCTGAACACTGCCAGGTGTGACCCCCCCAAAAAAAACCAAAAATATTAGTGTCAAATAAAATGTATAACATATACAATTACCATACAGATGTGCATAAATAAACAATGGGGCATGAAAATGCTCAACAGGCCTGATAAATTGTTTGCTTTTGAACTTTGTGGTGCTAGGAAATGCTCCATAGAATTTTCCATTTAAATAATTTTTTCTTGATTTAATTGTGTTACAATAATTTCGTTTTCATTGTATTGTGTACCCACATGTGTAAGAGAATACATACACATACACACATGTATACCATAGAAAGTGGAACATTTCAAATAGCAGGGAGTGCAATTAGGGCAGAGAAAGGACAACTATGACAATGAGAATTGGAAATGATCACTCGGACAAGAATTGCTGCCGGAAGGAGATAAAATGATAGGCATGATACACCTAAATAATAATGTTGCAAATCACAGTATATAAATAGGGAAAGTGAGAGAAAGAGAGAATGAGAAAATAAAAGTACCTGCCATAGGCAGGCAGAGGGGGGGAATGAAAGGAAAATTGGGGACATTAGTAAACAGGAAATAGGTACTGGTAAAGAATGTTGGTTGTATGCCTGAAAATTTGGAGGACTTACCATTTCATGGATTTAGAGGTATGGCAGGAACTAAGAAACCAATGAATCTAGCATAAAGTACATTCCATGTGTGTTATGAACTTCCAGTATCTAAGCAGCCTCTCCAATGAGATCATCCAGAAACTGTTGGACAGGAACACTGGGATGAATTTAATAAAGTAAATTAAGTA
The DNA here is from genome assembly GCA_004027635.1 of Crocidura indochinensis. NCBI lineage: Eukaryota > Metazoa > Chordata > Mammalia > Eulipotyphla > Soricidae > Crocidura > Crocidura indochinensis. The sequence continues at coordinate 22,761 of PVKC010009208.1, forward strand.
GAGTTAGTATAAAGAGAGTTAAAATTACCTACAATTTCATCAACTCTTAAGATTATGATTGCAAACCACAGTGTCTAAAAGGAAATAAAAAGAAGAGAGAGAAAAATGTCTGCCACAGAGGCAGGTAAGGAAACAGGAGGGCTGGAGGTAAACTGGAGACACTGGTGAAAGAATGGATGTTAGTTGGACAATGTGTGGCTGAAGCACAATCATGAACAACTTTGTAACTGTATTTTATGGTGACTCAATTAAATAATTTTTATTAAAATAAAATAATAGAAAAATACTGATTTTATTTATAATTTATTTATATTTTTCAAACATATTTAACTTTTTCTACTTATACTGTGAGCATTTTATACCCATTAATATTCTTTTTTTAAATAACTAATATATTTAAACACCATGACTACAAACATGATTGTAGCTAGGTTTCAGTCATTAAAAAACACCAGTGCAACATTTCCGTCACCAATGTTCCCTTCACCCTCCTTCCCAGCTCGTCTGTCTTGAGACAGGCTTTTCTACTCATTGGCATTGCTATGATAGTTCTCAGTGTAGTTATTTCTCTAACTGATTTCACTTCTCTTTGTGGTGAGCTTCATAAATATTCTTTATCATGATTTTAATATTTGAATAATGTCCTTTCCTATCTATTCATCATAGTAGTGTATGCTTCAAAGGATTGTCATAAGAATAGTACATTTATTTAATTCAGTTGAAAAATTTGCCAGAATAGTAACATTTTTATATAGAATAAATACAAAAACAATAACTTAAATTAGTAATCATGGTGCTAGAATTATATTTAAATTCATTTAAAGGAAATTAACTTATTCCCAGTCAGATCTGATTTTTTTTTCATAAAGCAGAACAGGTAGCACTCTATCATCACTGTGTTTATCTGTTCGCATGTCTGGGTTGTGTAACTGGAGAAGAGAGAGGTTTTAGCCAGAGTAAGGACCTGTGGGAACAGAAAAAATGGGGTGGAGGGGGCACAGAAGAATTGGCATGCTGTCTACTGCATAGCTGAATTTAAGTGCTTGAAATTTGAGGGTGAGCCAGGTGCTTCCCAAATCATTTCCACAAGATTGTCTGCAGTATGTGGTGGTATGAAGCCACAGCAGGTTGTACTGGTTCCGTTTTAGAACTCTCAGCACAGGTAGGCTACTCAGAAAATAGGTGTCAATGTGTGGCACACTGTTCTATGTTATTTTACCTATCCTGCTGGGGAGCTTGATGCTCTCTGCTGTTTGAAACTTTGGAAGGTGGTCTTTCTACAAATCTCTGTTCGTTAGGATTCATAATGGCTTCTTTCGAACAACATGGTGATAATTCCAAGTAACTTTCCAGCCAATTAAACTTAAAACCCCTGGGAGCCAAAGGAGAAAGGAGTGCAGATGTTTGTGAATTCTGTTACCAGCATAGACTGTTCAGGAGAGTTAGCCATCTACAGCTGTCTTAAATATTGCCCAGGAGAACAATCAGGAGTGAGGAAACTGAATTTACCTGCAACTAGTGTGGAAACCCTCAGTGACTGTATGACGGAACATTTGCAATGATGGCCAACTATTGACCTTGGGGACCTCAAAAAGTCAGAGATGATCTCCCATGAATTAGCTTGATTCATTCACCACTACTTCTGTCTCAAAAGAATCAGTTTTAAATATCCACCACTGAGAAAGTCAAGGCCTAATTCATTCAGTGTAACTCAGCTAAACTCTTTCTGCTTCTCCCCTTTTCTCCTTAACCTATCCCGAGACTCTAGGGGTGAGGATGTACCAAGGACTAGGAGGAAGTGTATAAGAAGGAGGTGACGTCCTTGGATAATGTAATGTAAAATCCTGGATAATGTAACTGTATAAGGAGGAAGCAACCTCCTGGATAATGTATTATAGAAGAGACTAATGATAATTCTGGTGCCTCATACTAAACATGGCAGAGCTATCTATTGCTATTGTATGCCACACCATATGTATATGTGTATTAGAAGTCCATGATTAATAGAATTTGACTGTATTTGGAGATAGATGCTTTACTTTTTGTTGTGGGGTCACACCCAGCAGCACTCAGTGCTTTCTTCTGGCTCTGAGGTCAAGGATCATTGTTGTTGTAGTTAGGGAATCATATACAATGCCAGGGATAGAAGCTGAGTTAGACACATATTAGTCAAGCTCCCTACCCACAGTACTAATGTTTCTACCCTGAGTTTTTAAAGAAGCTTCTGTGACTAAATGAGGCTCTTCAAAGAAGAGGACATTTCTGACATAATATGTACATAACAAAGATCATGTGAAGACACAGTAAGAATAATTCCTTAAACACCAAAGAGAACTATGAGAAACAAATAACCCTGCGAATACCTTGAACTTAAAAATATAAACCTCTGGTAGAAGAAAGAGATCATAAAAATAGCAGAGTGTTTGCATCATACATGACTGAGCTGAGCTCAATCTCCAGTACCCCATATGGTCCCCATAGTTTGCCAAGATTGATCCCTGAGCACAGATCCAGGAATAATCTTGGAGTACCACTAAGGATGACTCAAAAAATAAACCAAAAAAGTCTGAAAAACTATTGTAATCCAACTTTAAAATGTACAATTATACATAAACATTAGTTGTTTAAAAAATTCTCAAACCTTGGCTGCATACCTCCCTCAAATCAGCTGAAAATTCTTTAATGAAATGGTCGAATACCAAGTGAAATTTTTCACCCTTGAAAATTTTAGTGGATGAAACTATGCCTGCCAAGTGGGGCCCGACAATGAGAAATTGTGAGTGCTGCCTGTGTGTGTCTGTCTACTGTCCTGTCCTGTCCCCTGCACCTCTTGGGAGTTGGCCAAAAGAGGCTCCGGCAGAGCACGGCCCCTCGGCTTTGCTACATGGCCGTGCGCTCTTTCTAAGGAAAGAACGCCATTGCAACAAGAAGAAAAAAAATCACACTAAGAACTGTGCTGGATTACTGAAGTCCATAATTTCTCCCCAGACTGTCTTCTCTGCTGCATGCTCGGGCCTAAGATTTGATCCTGTGTCAGGCTTTATCCACGGAACACACCTTCCTTGGAGGCAGGTCAATCTCACCCATAAAGGGTAAAGCCAGAGGAGCATGTCCGCGTACAATATTTAGGCAAGCAATACCATCACAACACGTAGAAAAAACCCACAATACAAGTGTGACAAAGGGGAAACAATGCAGACCAGTATTAGACATAGAGAATGAAGATGACAATTCTGATGACCAGAAAACGAGCGACCAACTAAACAATTTCTCAGATAAGGAGTTTAGACAAGCAATATGGAAGATGCTCAATGGAATCAAAGAAACCATGGATCTAGTTGAACAGAACACTAATAAGAACCAAAAAAAATATGAAGACAGAAATCACAAAACTCCAAACTGAAATCACAGGTCAAAAACAGGTCTGAAAAATGCATTAAATGAATTGAATGACAAAATAAATAAGCTCAACACCAGGGTAACAGAAGCTGAGAATAGAATTGGTGCTGTGGAAGATGAGATAAATAACAACCCCATACAGTGGGAGAGATTGGGGGAAAAAAACTTAAAGCAAATGAAAGACAATGGAAAAATTAGTCAAAGAATGGGAACAGATGAAAGTAGAAGTTTATGATAAGCTCAACAGAATGAACTTAAGAATCATTGGAGTCCTGGAAACCCGAGAAGAAAATTTCCAGGAAGAATCAAAGGTCAAGAACATCATTAAGGAGAAAGTTCCAGAGCTATAGAATATATTCGATCAAAACCTGCATGCCCAAAGAATACCACCCAAAAGAGACCCCAAGACACATCCTAGTCACAATGACGAATCCCACAGATAGAGACATAATTCTGAAAACAGCAAGATCAAAAATGGAAATTACAGTCAAAGGAGCATCCTTGAGATTTACAGCAGACCTGTCACCAGAAACACTCAAGGCCAGAAAGCAGTGGTGGGATATTGTGACAAGACTAAATGAAATGAATACTTCACCTAGAATACTGTACCCACAAAACTCACTTTCCGATTTGACAGAGAATACATGGTTTCACAGACAATAAATCTCAGAAACTTTACAGATTCAAAACCAATCTTTATTGTTGATTTCACGGTTGTAGTTTGGCTATTGAAGTGGATATTTCCATTTATATTTATTGATTTTCTTGCTTTCTTTTCTTTTTTTATCTCAATACCAGGGCTTTTATATGCTGCTTACACACCACTCCCCCCCTTTTTTTCCTTTCTTTTTTCTCCCCCCCCTTTTTTTTGAATGCTCACTGGATACTTTGACAGTGCTTTATGTACTGCTGTGGTGCTTCACCTTATTTTTCCCCTACATCTCTCAAACCAAGGATGAAAGCCTCTAAAAGGAATCCGCCCATTTCCGGAGTATTTGACTTTTTTTCTTTTTTTTTTTGTTTTGTTTTTCTTTTTTTTTTCTTTCTCTTCTCCAGGTTACTACTTTTCTCTTCTTCAAACAAAACCACATAA
>PVKC010009209.1:0-27142 GCA_004027635.1 Crocidura indochinensis
ATATAATATAATATAATATAACATAATTAATATAATATAATAATATAAAGCTTTCTTAAATTTTATACATCATTATTTATTTCCAATATGGCTCAGCTTTAATTTTCATTCCCTGTGGTCTTATTAGAGGATATGTATCTTTATTGTGAAACGTGTCACTGGTCACAAAAAACACATTGTTAGAATTCCAATAAAATAGCATAGCACCCATTATTTGAATATATAGATGCATTTAATGGGGAATTTCCTTTGTGATATCTCAAATATAGGGAAAATGTTAATGTGAATTTCCTAAGGTATATATTTAGGGTCATATGGGTTACAAACAAGATTCTATTATATTCTATTTAGATGAAGTGATTACACTGATTCACTTAGAAAATAAGCCACTTCCCTTACTCTCTGAAAAAACATTGATGAGTGTAAATAGATAACATTCATAGATAACAGAAATATGAAAAGCCGTACAAGGGTAAGGTGCTTGTATATAAAAAAAATCCTGGGGCCCGGGAGATAGCATGGAGGTAAGGCATTTGCCTTTCATGCAAAAGGTCATCGGTTCGAATCCCGGTGCCCCATATGGTCCCCCGTGCCTGCCAGGAGCAATTTCTGAGCATGGAGCCAGAGTAACCCCTGAGCATTGCCGGGTGTGACCCAAAAACGAAAAAAAAAAAAATCCCTACCATGATCAATCCCTGGCACCAAGTATGTCCCCCAGATATCTGAGTACAGATTACTAAATATCACTATGCATAACTTCAAAAGAGAAAAAAGACAGATTCGTGCTAACTAGGTTTCAGAAAGAACTAGTGGTGGATTTTATTTTGTGCTACTTTTTCCTAAATAGTAATGTTTCCACATGTAAAATGGAGTAACTTATCACTTTTTTTAACCTCAAATGTTTTTCACTTATTTACGTATTTAATGAAATCCTATAGGCAAAACTAGTGAGACCATAAAAAAATTCATGGCTGTGATATGAAACAAACTTACTTTATCATATTATTGAGAATTTTAAATAAAAGTAAAGTCAAGTTCACATTTCAGAACACTCTCTTCTCCCCAAGAACTCTGTGCATATCAGGGTTACTAGAGCAGAGCTGGCTCCAGGTAACTCTTTATCCTTTTCTTATTTAGGTGTCTACAAGTAAAGAAACAGAACACCTGCCCACCAGAGCCATTCCAAATGTCCAATGCCTTTCCCAGAACAAGTGGCCTTGTATCAGTTTCATATTATCTGAACCAATATTTTTCAATACCTGTACACTTGGATCCTGTGCGGGTACTGGTTGCTGAACCATGTATCTTCGTTTACTTTTTTTTCACAACTAAGAGTTCTTACCCCCAGTCTTTCATAGTTCACCTACCATTGTCATTTCTCTCACCACTGTACTATATGTTCTACCCCTTCATGCCACAACTTCTCTGGTAGCTAGATCACAGAATCCTGAAGGATACTGCCTTACATTACCACTTGGTAGATGTCAGCCAGATGGAGCTATGCTTACATTAAGGTTGAATGTTTTCTTGGGTTCTCAAAAATTGTGCAACCATTTGGTAGCTTTATGACTCACACCTAACTGGACACATTCATATATTTTTCTGCAGTACACAAACTCAGTTATAGCTCTAGATGCCTTCATGGGTTTTGTGCTAATAACAACTCATTACTAACTCTATCAACCTATCTCACATAGAGAAAAAAATATCACAAAGATGTGTTGGTAGTAAGAAATCATAGAGCCCTACATTACAACCATTCAATAAGCAGGGTCATTGGTTTTTAAAGTATCCCTATAATTTACACCTGGAATTGAAAACAAAAATCTGAAAACTAGAACATTTTCTTGGGTTACTATATACAAAAGGAAAAGAGAAACTAATCAAAATACCTTAGAATTTCATTTTTTAAATAATATCTTTATTTAATCAGCATGATTATAAATGTTTAGAGTTGGGTTTCAGTTATAAAAACAGAACACCCCCTTACACCAGTGCAACTTTCCCATACCCCCAGTGGCCCTCATCTCCTTCTCCCCCATAAATAAGAAGCTCAAAAAATAGAAAATAGGTTTCATAATATATAAATTTAACAAAAAAAGGTGGTTAAATCTGCCTAATTACTTGAAGACAATACTAATTAATAAAAGACAAAGGTGTCTATACATCTTCTCATAGACATTACAAGCTTACAAATTAACAGAGAGAAAAAAAATAGCTAAACATGTAAGATGATTTTCTTTTATAAATTATTATTAAATAACTTATTGTCAAAAAAGCCTGTGAAATAATGGCTTCTAGCAGATACTAAATAAGCCAATAATGTATACTATAGCAACCACCTGAACAATAATACAAGAGGTTATATTAAGCCAGATAAATAGAAACTTTACATTTAAAATATTCATGAAAAGGCTAATGAGATATACTAGATAAGGTTAAGCACTTGCCTTGTATGTAGGTGACAAAGGCTTGATCCCCAGAACCGCATATAGTTCCCTGAGCACCTCTAGAGTTACCCTTGAGTGTGAAGCTAGAAGTAAGCCCTGAGTGTGCTACCACGTGTGCATAAAAAAAAACAAAAACAAAAAACAAACCAAAAACCAAAAAAAAAAAAACCTTAACAATGCTACCTCAGTGGGAGAGGATGGGGGTGGGTTGAATGGTGCAAGAAATGGAAGGAAGGTAAACTGCATAGATTCATCACCAGATAATTGTCAACACAAAGAGGAAACCTGGTAGAAATCCTCTAGTGATTGAAGATAATAGTGTCAAAGGCTCTACCAACCAGCTAGAACAAACAGTCAGAGTTCTATAACCAGTGTAGAGATAACATGATGAGGATATTTAACAAGCTCAAAGAAGCAATGTTACAGATCCAAGAAAGTATGAGAACAGAAATGAGAAGTCTAGCCAGACATGACAGAGCTGAAGTGTTTCTAAGGTAAAATAAAAAAACTTCATGGAAGGCTTTGATAGCAGAATGACAGAAATTGAGAAAAAATAAAAGTAGCAGCAAGCTTCAAGACAGGATGCAAGAAGTCTCTAGAAAACAACAGAAAATTAAAAAAAAAGTGTCAATAGGAAAGAACACATCAGTGGAATATGAGATGAGTTCAAGAGAAACAATATAGACATCTTTGGAGTATTTGAGGGAAATAATGAATTCCCCAGATCAGAAACTGCATGCAACTAGAGGTCTGAAAAGTCTTTCCACAATAGACACAAATAAATACTACTCGTTATTAAAATAGAAACAAAAAAAAGGACATAGACAGAATATTGAAAGCGACAAGATCAAAGAAAGAATTCTCATACAAAGAAAATCACATTAGATTCATGGTTAATATAACAAGTAATAATTTTGGGCCAGAGGAAAAGGGGGGAATATAGTAAAAGAAACTCAATGAAATAAATACCTTACCAACAATGTTTCATCATCATAAAATGATATTCAGATTTGAAGGATTCATACATAGCTCATAGACAAAAAGGTCAAAAACTTCATAGCCTGGAAGCCAGTTTTGCAAGAAGCATTAAAGGGCTTCTTAAAAAGGCAAGATAATTTCACAAAAATGTATAACTAGTACAAAAATAGCAATAAATTTCTTTATCTACATAATCTTACTCAATGTTATAGCCTAAACTCAAGAGAATCAATCAAGAGACACAGAACAGTAAGATAGATAAAAAATTATAGCAAATTCTGGGTTGCCTACAAGAAACACATCTAACTAGTTAGTATATATATATATATACACCAACTTGAAGCCATAGGCTAAAAAAACCTATCAGACAATTACATTAAAAATGCAAGAATTGCTATATTTATATCAGAAAACAGATTACAAATTAGCAAAGTTTATAAAAGAAATGAAGAGTCATTTCTTAAAGATCAATTATCTATGCATCAGTAAGTAAAACATATGTAGTTAAAGATGAATCTTCAAAATATCTCAAGTTCTAGTAAAACTGAAGGATGATATTAATAGCAACAAAATAGATATTGTAGATTTAGTAAGGGAACATTGGCATTGATGAAAGAAAGAAAGAAAGAAAGAAAGAAAGAAAGAAAGAAGAAAAGAAAGAGAGAAAGATGAAAGAAAGAAAGAAAGAAAGAAAGAAAGAAAAAGAAAGGAAGATAGAAAGAAAGAAAGAAAGAAAGAAAGAAAGAAAAAGAAAGGAAGAAAGAAAAGAAAGAAGAAAGAAAAAGAAAGAAAGAAAAAGAAAGAAAGAAAGAAAGAAAGAAAGAAAGAAAGAAAGAAAGAAAGAAAGAAAGAAAGAAAGAAAGAAAGAAAGAAAGAAAGAAAGAAAGAAAGAGAAGGCCCGGAAAATATATAAAGAAACTTCATCCTTGAAAAGTGGATTACACATCTTTCTCCAGTGCACATTGGGCATTCTCCAATATAAACTAGATATGAACAACATAAACAGACATTGAAATTGAGATCATATGAATCATATCACAAATAACAAATATGATGCTTTGAAATAATAATTAATTCCAAACAAAAAGAAAAACTCAAAGTTTTGGAAACTAATTAACTTAGTACTGAACAATCAGTGTTTCAAAGAGAAAAGCAAAAGAAAATGTAAAACAATGTATAGAGTTAAAAGATATTTAAAACAAGAAATACAGAGCTTGACATAGCAAAAGTGGTGCTGAGAGGAAAGTTCATAGCAGTAAATACATACTTCAGGACAATTTATGGAACAGATAAATGAACTAATTACATAGGGTAAGCAGTTAGAAAAGTTTAATAAAGAAAAAAGAAGGTAGAAAATAACAAAATTTAGAGCAAAATACTCACAAGATAAATTAAACCAAGAGTGGGTACTTTGAAAATGTAAACAAAACAAACAAAACATTTCCTACACTCAAAGAAAAAAAGCACAATAAATTGAATCAAAAATAAAAGGAGATACATCAAAACAAATACATAGAAAAATGTTTATTACAGAAGCTGATGTAAATCTCTCCACCAAGAAATTGAAGTACTTAAATAAAATAGATGTATATTTTTGCTCTTATAATCTTCCAAGGTTGAACCAAAGGAAACAGAGCACCTGAACAGATGAATTGCTATTAAGGAAATTGAAATGGTAATCAAAAATTTTCCCAAAAACTTATGTCTGGTTCCAGATAGATTCACTACTGAGTTCTTTTAAACATTTACAAAAGACCTTTTCTCAAACTTTTTTCAGGCTTTTCTAAAAAGGCAAAGAAACCGATACTCTTCCAAACTCTTTCAGTGAGGTAAGCATTATTTTGATGGTGAAAATCAATAGAAAACACTAAATAAAAAGCCCTTTCCTGATACATTTAGAGACAAATATCCTAAAGAAAATTTTATGTAACTGCATTAAATAATACATTAAGTAGTACCATGTGTAGCATTGGGGCATTTTCCATGATTTCATTGCAATAGCCAAGCAAATGGAAGCAAGAATAAGTAAAAGGTTCTATGTCAAATTAAGAACCTCTGAACAATAAAAGGAATAACCAGAAAAATAAACATCCCACATACTTAGAGAGCATATTTGCCCACCACTCACCTGACAATGAAATGTAAAATATTTCAAACTTTAGTAAGTAAAAAAAATATACCCATTAAAATGGGAGAAAAAGATGAACAGAGCTTCCTTAAAGAAGAAAGATGGCCAATAAGTATAAAAAAAAAAACTCTTCACCACTTATCATTGGAGAAAATAAAGTCAAAACAGTAAGAGGCAGAACATCAGACTAGTGAGGCTGGCATATATCAGAAAGAATAAAAACAAAAAGCATTAGTGGGTATGTAAAGGAAAAGGAACTGAAATATACTGCTGGTGGGACTAATTAACAACTCAAACTTTTTTGGGGGAGTAAAGATACTCCTCAAAACATAAAGAATAGAGCTTCATGATAGCAAAATTGGGAACAACCAACCACCCAAGGACAATGAATGGATAAACTGGTATATACACATAGAAGAAGACTCTTGGACTATAAGAAAAAAAAATAAAAGCATTCAATTTGCTGTTGCATCAAACATCAAATTGCTAAAAGCAACTGTATTTAAGAATGGGTCCACAAAATCAAGCTTACCATGACAATGAGATTTGGAAGAGCAGGTTGTTTAAGTGGGGTCATGAAGTGAGAGGAACCCTGAGGCAATGGTGAAGGAAAATAGTCCCGAAAGAAGGTGCAGTGTTGGAACATTGTTTTCAAAGGTTAGAATTGACAATGTTGTACAATTATAAATCACAATAGTTAAGATAATATTTTTAAAAGTCCAGATTGATCTTCTAACTATCATTGTCCTAGAAGATCCTTTTCTGCTCTGCACACATCACTCTGTGGCATACTTCCTACCCTGGACTGGATCTCGTGACCCTTCTATTTTCTTTGGATATTGTTACCATGCTATCTCTTGCTTTACTTATATCCCCAAAATAAGTGAGATTATTCTATATCTATCTTTCCCTCTAGCTAATTTTACTCACCATAATAATCTCCATGTTCGTACATTTACTTATGTAAATTTCATTACTTTATTTTTCTAATAACTGCATAGCATTCCATTGATTTGATATAGGACAGTTTCTTTAGCCACTCATCTTTTGTTGGGCACCTGGGTTGTTTCCAAATAATGGCTATTGTAAATAGTGCTGTGATGAACAGAGGAGTGCAGAGGGCATATTTGTATTGTATTTATGTGTTCCTAGGTTATATCCTTAGGAGTGATATTGCTGGAACTGGTGCTCAAAAGGGTGAAAGTGTCAGGCAAGACAGCCATCCATTGACAATAGTGCTGACCACAGTGTCAGAAGGAAGAGAGAGAGAGAGAGAGAGAGAGAGAGAGAGAGAGAGAGAGAGAGAGAGAGAGAGAGAGAGAGAGAGAGAAATAAGAGCAAGAGAAGCAAATTGCCTGAGAGTCAGGTGGGGTATAGGGGATAGGAGGAAAGTTGGGGACATCAGTGGCAGAAAGGGTGCACTGATGGAGGATGGTGTACATTGTATGACTGAAACCCAACAAAAAATAATTATTTATTCACAGTGCTTAAATAAAGCAATCAATCAAAAAAAAAAAAAAAAACGAAGGATAGAGTACAAGGAAAGATATTCCTTTAAATTGTTTTTCACATTCAATTCTTAACTATCTCACTATTAAAGTTTTGAAAATTCAAATAAAACATAGGTGCATATTTTCCCACTATCCTAAAGTAGTATAATGTTACAAATTTTCTGTTTGGTGCAAAGTGAAATCATAATAAATTTTTTGTCTTCCTAAATTAGTCAAATAACTTACCAAATCCTACCAAATAGCATGCAGCAGAACATAAAACAAACATACAGGAAAAGTTGGCCTAGGACAGTGGGAAGGCCACTTACCTTGCCTGCTGCCAAAAAAGGTTCTTTCCACACACAGAACCCCTTCTATAGTTCTCTGAGCACACCAGGAGTGATCCCAGAGCACAGAGCCTGAATAAGCCTTTGTCACCTTCAGGTGTAATTCCTCCCAAATATTTGTTGTGCTCAGTTTGTGCTCACTTGGGGGTGAGGTTGGGGTGGGGGACCTGGAGGTACCACTCGCTGGCCTATGACGCTGGTTACTCTTAGAATGGGTATTGTAAAATAAACAGTAAATGTGAGGGAGGGGCCGGGCAGATAGCTGGCTTCCGGTGATTTGATCCTGGAGGCCAGCTCTTCCCAGGTATGGGGTTAGGGGACACCCCATTCCGGAGGCTTAATCCCTAACTTGGGGGTTGCTGGGAGGCTTGGCAGGCTCCCAGCCGTTCCCCTAATTTCCCCCGATTCCAGGTCTTCCTTTGTTGTCAGCCCAGGTGGACTCTATCGTGGTCCTCAGGCTTTCCCTCTTTCTCTCTCGACACTAAGGGGGGGGGGGGACACATGGGATGGACGGCTGACCGATGCAGCATTGGTGTATGTTGGGACATTACATCATGACATTCACTGGTATTTTTTTTCTCATTGGTCTCCATTTCAAAAACTGCTTGGGGACTAGCACCCCCGCGCATACCATATATATTTAAAATAAAAATGGGAGAATGGACTCTCAGGTTGGGAAGAGACCAGTTCGGGTGTGGGTACTATATATTTTCAAAATAAAAATGAGAGGATGGACTCTCAGGCTGGGAAGAGGCCAGTACTCTTTACCTACTTGGATACTCCCAGCGGCCTCTTGGCCTCTTCCTTCTTTCATTGTGTATCTGTGGTTGTTACCACACTAAGTTTCTGATTAGTTCCCATAAATGGTGACAATTGAGTCCACTGTCTTAAGTTAGATTGTTTATTTTCCCCACTATTTATTTTTTCTCCTTTTTGTGAACTGTTCAATAAGGTATTTTGGTGAAATAGTTCCACTCTATCTTTCCTTCCCTTTGTTATTTGTTAAATAAGGAAGTTTGTAGGAGTGTCCCTCCATTTAATGGTTATATAAGAACCAATTCAATTGGATTGTTGGACTTGTTCTAGCATCCCCATAGGCACCAATCTCACCATATGATACTGTTTTTGCTTTGCATAGGCACGTTAAAATGGGAAATTATATACAAACACGTTCTTATATTATAGAGATGGGAACACACAAATTTTCTTAAACGGTGACAATTGCGTCCCCTGTCTTAAGTTAGATTGTTTATTTTCCCCACTTTTTATCTTTTTTTTCTCTTTGTGAACTGTTCAATAAGGAATTTTGTTGAAAGAGTCCCTAAGTTTAATGCCTATGTTTGAACCAGTTCACGGGGTTTGTTAAACTTGTACTTGCGGCCCCCTTATGTGCTGATAACGCCAGGTGGCATTCTTCCTTGTTTGCATGGGCACATTAAAATGGAAAATACTATACATACAAATAAGTTCTTATCTAATAGAGAGAGGAACAGACAAATCTTGTAATGCAATGGAACCATACACCTTGAACATTGACATGATGACCTGGCACAGGCCTCAGAGGTTTGGGCATTTTCCAGTCACCCCTGAACCAGGGAACCCATCTATGAAACATTCAAAGTTATCTATGACATCACCTGGAAGCAAACCTCTAACAGGGAATACCCTAGTGCTGCTCTGACATCAATTTACTCAAAAGAGTCTTCCCTTAACACTGAGAAGATTTAAACAACAATGACCTGCATACTGGACAGGGCTTTCTGCAGTGTCCTTTAATTCTGAGTTGAGATTAGACACCGCTCCGCATCATCCTAACTTCAATGTAGAATATACAGATTCCAGGACCTTCAATACAGAAATATAAGACCAACAACAAAGACTGTGAAAAATATAACTGTATGGGCACTACAGACAATGACCGGGATTGGACAAACTAGTTTGCCTGGAGCCTAGAAATGGTCTTATGCCAGGAAACTTCAGGGGTAGGGTATCCTTGTACTTAGGCCAAAGTAGTTCCTTTCCATGACCCCCATACTTTGGTGGGCCCATGCAAACGATAATTGCTACATTAACATTGTTTTTACAGTGCTCCTTTGACTCTAAACCTTTAAGAAACCACTAGTAAAAATATCAGGAACTGCAAAATAAAATGGTTTACATTACTGTTAACATATATGCTTTAAGTTACACTAGCATTCTGGGGGATATAGGAGGGAGATAAGGGATATATGCTTGGGAACAGGGATGAAGGGAGGACAACACAGGAGGTGGAATGGTCCTCATTTATTGTCACTGTGTACCTTAAATATCACTGTGTAAAATTTGTAATTCACTTTGGCCACAATAAAAAAATGTGGAGGGGGGTGTTGGTTTTTGGGTCATACCCAGTGACACTCAGGGTTTACTCCTGGCTATGTGCTCAGAAATCTTTCCTGACTTGGGGGACCATATAGAACACTGGGGATCGAACCACAGCCAGTCCTAGGTCAGACATGTGCAAGGCAAATGCCATCACTCCTGCCCCAAGCAAAAGATAGTCTTTTGATTTATTTTCATTTACAAAAATAATTGCTAATGTAAGTCTTTTTGTAAAAATGAGATTCTTGCATATGTTGTCATTAAAAGTTGGCAATTTCATGGAACAGTCAGGTATGTCAAAAACAAAAATCACTTCTAGCTGTGATAAATAAAAATCTTTTATGAAACTGTAAATCTATCTTAATTTCAGGGAAGTTTTTGAGAAGATTTGCAGTGGCAATTTGTACACTAAGGCATGAGACAGACAGAACATGCTGAAGTAGAAACTAATTATACATGAGTTAATATTGCTGTATTATAAGTATTTTTGAGACTTTAGGCCATATGGTAAGCAGATAGATTATTACTGTCAAGTGATGCCAGAGAAAGTCATGCTTGAAGTCAATGTTTTCTTTTGTGAGTGATGGGGGAGGTGGGTTTACAAACTTTATAAGGAAAAATTAGCTAAGACAATTGTATTTAGAAGACCATTCTTTAAAAAAAATGTTTTTTGAATCACCATGAGAAATAAACTTAAAAAGTTGTTAATGGATCGGAGTGACAGCCCAGCAGGAGTGCATTTGCCTTGCACATGGCTAAGGCAAAACAGAACCAGGTTCTATCCCTGATCCTATTTTGTCCCCCAAGTCTGCCAAGAGTGTTTTCTGAAGACAGAAACAGGAGTAACCCCTGAAGGCCACCCGGGGTGAACCAAAAACAAACAAAACAAAAAGTTATTGATGGTTAAGTTTGTCATCTAAGGATCTCACATCTATCCCTTCACCAGTATTTATTTCTCAACACCAAGTTCTCTCATTCCCCTTCCATCTTCCCACCTGCCCCCAACTCCCAAGCCTGTCAAAAGTATTTTTCTTATATGCAGATGAACTTGAAGACCATTAAAAGAAAATGTATGAAATTGGAAATGTTATGAAGGTGCCCAAAACAAATTTGTCACCAAAGCAACAGGTAAATTTTGAGAACTACAGTTTTCTTTTTTTTTAATCGAGAACTAGAGTTTTCTAATAAAAATTCTTGATACTGTATTTTAGTATTCTACTAACCAAGTATTTTCCAAACAGTAAGGGAATTTGAGTACACTTCTATATGTGGTGATTATTGCTAATACTAAATTACTAAAGCTTCATTCTTGTGCATACATTAGGTGACTTCTATGGAAAAATATTATCAGGCAAATACTAGTAAGAGTGGGGTACCAGAGATAGCACTGGAGATAAGGTGTTTATCTTGCAAATGGCTGGCCTCAGTTTGATCTCTGACATATTATGTGGTCTCCATAGACCTGAAGGGAGTGATCAGGAAGTTCAGAGCAAGAGATGAGTCCAAAGCACTGCTGGGTGTTGTCAAAACATATAGACAAAGCATGTAAAAGAGTAATAAGAGGAGAATTGTTTCTGGAAATACATCATAACAAAGAATCAAAATATGTGTGTTTTAGAGAAAATAGTGTTTGGACATGATTTCCTTACTTCTTACCTATATAATTTTCTCTTTGTTATAGTTTCATTGATATAGAAGAATTTGATATAGAAGTTTGAGACTGGAAACATATATATTGATATACCCATGGTTCCAAAAGTGTGTTATATTGATCACAATAAATTCTTAAATGATCTAGAGAGAGGCAGATATTACCTTTGATGTATTTTACCTTTGAGTACATTTTGTATTCTCGAAGAAGGAATATTTATAGGAGGTGACTGAATAATCTTTTTTTTTACTGATCTGAAAAAGTAATAGTAGACCAAATAAATTTGGTCG
Organism: Crocidura indochinensis; assembly: GCA_004027635.1. Classification (NCBI taxonomy): domain Eukaryota; kingdom Metazoa; phylum Chordata; class Mammalia; order Eulipotyphla; family Soricidae; genus Crocidura; species Crocidura indochinensis. Next base: position 11,693 of record PVKC010009209.1, read on the forward strand.
GTTTACGTATAAAGAACCTTAACCTCTCTTTCCACATGTGTTGACGTCCTGCTCCACCTGCTTCTTTTCTTTCCTTGATTCTTCAATTTGTTTGATCAAACCACTGCTTATCACTGCCCCACTGGTCTGAGTATTGGCTGAGAAAATGCATTAACTATACTAAGATTTTGAAATATTATCTATTTAGAACGGACATTTTCCTCTCAAACGTCTTCCAGTTATTCTTTATAATCATCAATCTTAATCCATAATGTTTTAATATCAGATTTTAGCATCATGAAAGTTCTTTCTTTTTTTTTCTTCTCTTTTCTTTCTTTTTTTTGGTTTTTGGGTCACACCTGGCAGTGCTCAGGGGTTACTCTTAGCTCTCTGCTCAGAAATCGCTCCTGGCAGACCTGGGGGACCATATGGGATGCCAGATTCTAAGCACCAACCTTCTACAGGCAAGTCAAATGCCTTACCTCCATGCTATCTCTCCGGCCTCAGCATTATGAAAGTTCTAATGTAATATTTAAATGTTGTTATTTAATATTGCATTTCTTTTCATCTTTTATTACTGGAATAAATTTTTGTAACATTGCCATCTTTGTGACTTATGCCTTCTAAGGACTGTGGGTGCATAAGCTTTGTCCCAAAACCAAGTAAATGGAAAAGTATTTCATATATTATTAGAATACTTCTAACTTTGTTATCAGAAACAATTAGAAGAAGCACTTAATATTTTAAGATCACAGATTTCCTTAATATTGAAACAACTTAATGCATATTTTATATGGAGGGACAGGTTTGATCTTTAACAATAAATGGTCCTCCAAATACTATGAACACAAATTTGGGAGTAGTCCCTAGGCACCACTGAGTATAATCCAAAAAATATTAGAAGCAAAATTGAAATTCTGAATGCAATATAAGGAAATAAGAGATATATTACAATCAGTGTGGTCTGCCTACATGAGATTTTGTTTTAATCTTATAGATTAAAGTTTCTTATATGCATTTAAGCTCCAAATAACAATTTGCACATTATATGATCAATTGCCATGTATGTGTATATTTAATAAATAAACATAGATGTTCCTCAATTATATAGCACAATGGTATAAAAAGTTGTAAAACAGAAATATCAAAATGAAGTTATTCATTAATCCATTGTTAATATCTTTATTTATTTCCAAGTGGCAGCAATGCTGTGCTCTAGATTCTTAAAATACAAGACTATTTCCAATGGTGAATTAATTAGAAGGACTTTGAACTAATGTAGTTTCTTTGATTTCCATGAGGCTCCTCCATATTTCTATTCTAAACTCATCTGAGAGATTAATCAGATGGTGGGTATTATTTTGGTCATCAGAGCTATTATCTTCATTCTCTGTGCATGGTGATTACCTGAAAGGTTTACCCATGTAAACTTGTAGTGTGATTTTGTGTGTGTGTGTGTGTCTGTGTGTGTGTGTTATGGTGGGGTTCATTTGTTAGTGTGCGGCAGCAAAGTGAAGTGGAGCCGCCATACTCTTCTGGAGTCTCTAGGAGACTGATTTTGCTGGGCCCTTCTTGACCCTCTCAGGAGAGGTTCTGGAGGCCGAAGAATAGAGAAACATGCACAGACAACAGGTCTCCCAGTCTCTCCCAGTTGGTAATCTCACAGCAGGAGCACATATACTCCCGCCTGTCTTCACAGACAAAGAATATGCCTTTCTGACAGGGCACTTCTGGTAGCCAGTTTTCACTCACTCAGTCTTTCTTGGCTTTTTTGTTTGGGCACCTCTAGGAGAGCTATTTTGCTGGTCCCTTCTTGGTCCTCTGAGAAGAGGCTCAGGTTACACCTAATATAGTTTTTAATATAGAAGAAAGCAATTAGCAACTATATAAAGTCTGAACTGTCATTTGAGAAAAAGAAACAAAGAGAATGACTTTTAGATTTGTAGATAAGTAAATTATGGGACCACTTATGAAAAAAACTTTATTTGCATAGGAATGTGAAATAGAATAAAAAGGCATCTAGAGTTTAGCATTCCCCTAAGTTGAATTTAATATTTATTACATATTTAATTGCAGAACTGAAAATTACTAGATTTGAGATAAAAGTATGAAATAATGATTGATAATGCTCTAGGCCATAATCAGGTAATTGTTTTCCAAATCAGGTTTTCCAAATCATGTAATGAGTAGTACAGAGAAATAGTATAGTTTCAGCTGTAATTTGAGGTGCAATTCCTATAGATTCCCAAAGAAAATCCGAGCAATTACTTTTTTAGAAGAGGGCAGTAGGTCAAACAAGTTTGGGATCCTCTGGATTGGAGACTTATGTTTCATTGCAGACTTATTTTTGAGAAAACATTGGTTTTGGGGTCACACATGGCAGTACTCAGGGGTTCCTCCTGGCTCTATACTCAGAAATCACTCCTGGCATGCTCGGGGGACCATATGGGATGCCAGGATTTGAACCACCATCCTTCTTCATGCAAGGCAAAGCCCTACCTCCATGCTGTCTCTCCAGCCTCTTATTTTTAAGAAGATATTGGAAGAATCAAGACAAATCATTCAAGGGGGTTGAGAAAGTATCATGGAACTAAGTGAAAAATACAGGAAGTAGTGTTACAGAAACAGAGTGAATAAGAAGTGTTAAAATGGGGAAGACATCCCCCTCCCACAACTGATGTTTTACCACTGTCCTGGTATCACCAACCAACCATGGACCTCTGAAGGGATGTCAAACCAACCCAAAATCCTGGTATGCCAGTATTGAACCGACATTTCCAGAAATTTTTTTTGGAGTAAGGGCAAGCATCCTCCCTTTGCCTTCTACTACTTCCAGAAATCCTGGTAGCTTATACTACATCCCACAACAACTGCAATATTAGCCACAGAACTTGGAATTTCTGGACTGTGAAAAACTCCAAATAATTTCACTTTTGTCATTTTAGTAGGAACATACTAATTTTGACATAAACATAGATTCAAAAATCACCTAACATTCAGAAACAAAACAAATAGCATAAAATCAAGTAGTAACAAATCATTTATTACAACTTCTGATGATTTAATAACATACTATGATATTCACTACTATTTACAAATTTTCTTATTATGCTACTTAAAATTTTAATTTATTGCCACTTACCTGTAATTAAGAAATATAAAATATATTATCTGTGCTTGTGAAGAAGTTTGCTTAAGAACGAGTGGAAATCTGGGAAGAATGATGGAGGAATTTTTAAAATGGTAGTGGGATTGGTCTTGGAACAAATATATTCTAAGTAACTATTTAGTACATTGTCTTTAAATAAAGTAATTTATAAAAAATGAATGGTGAAGTGATAACTATTTCTTGACATACACATGTAAGTTTCAAGTAAAGAACTAATAATTCAGTAGCACGTTGGTTATTAGTGTAGCTTTACAAGAATAGTGTCATTGAAGTTACTGGAGGAAAACTTGATTAGAATGACTTTGAGATAGAATTGTGATTGAGGTAATAGGTAAAATGAGTATATATAGCTTTGCTATAAGTTTTCCTAAAAAAGAGAAGAACAACTTTTACAAGAAGAATGCAAGGCCAAGGAAGTTATCAAAGTGAGAGGTGTTACAACCAGTATATAAAATGATGAGAACAATATAGTTGAGAAAGTGATTGATGGTGTAGCATGAGAAAAAAATAAAATTGCAGCAACAAAGCCCATTGGGTTTACATGTAGGATGGGAGCTAGTGAGAGGAAACCTTTGTCTCAGTAATAGTGGGAAAGATTCATTCACTGTAACAGAGTAAAAGCATTGTAAAATGAGAGTACCAGTATATCTGATGCTGCTAGATGAAAATATCATTCACTTATGACATTGGTTTTCTCACTAAATTTAAGGCTAAAATCAACAGTATAAAGAAAATGAGGGAGAATTAAAAATTTAAGAATAAAGAAATTATTCTGAGGAGTCATACAAGGAGAAAGAGGAAAATATAGAAACTGTAGGAACATTCTGAGAATCCATTGGCAATTAATGGCTCAAAACTTAGTGAAAAAGAACTGCTTTATGCCTTTTTTTTATACTCCACATCCTATCGTTTTAGTGTATAGGTATAGTTTTACTATAGAAAGGGGGGGTGGCTAAGAAAAGAGAAGGGAAGACAGAAATAGAGGCTCCATACCAGCAAATAAGTTTCATTATATTTTTAATAATTATACAATTTTATTGAAAAAGGTTTTGTGATTTACAATGCTATTAATATTAATAATTGTTTGTCATGTGTATAATTTCAACATCACATGCCACCTCCCACTCCTAAAAGCCCCGATATCTTTCCTTTTCATCCCACCAATTCAGTTATATGGATCAAGTTCATCATTTATGTTGAAAATATAGTTTCAAAATTGAATTTTATTCTGTTTTGAGGAAGATGGAGTAGACATACTACACCTTACTCCTGCCACTAAATACAATTAGACATACTGGAGATTACATATAAAACATGTGTATTATACATAAAAATCTTGTGTTTATTTTGAAAGGCAGACAAAAGATAATTAGACCAGCATGAAGCCAACAATAAACCCCAAGACCAGGGGTAAACCACTATGAAGTGAACCTAGAGTAGCCCCTCAACACCACAGGCTAGGTGCAGTCCCAGATAAATAGTAGTTTAAAAATATTAACAATGAGCAAATATGCTTCAAGAATTAAAATTATCACTACATACAGCCAATAATCAGCATCTTTAGGTATTTTAAATGTTGCCAGGCATATTTATATTATCCCATTTCAACTTAAGAGAAAGGTTTGAAATAAAGACTAGTCTCTTCCCTCTTTTATCTATTTCCACTTCAAAACTGAATAATCGAGGCATAATAAACCCAAACATAGACCCTCCTCTTTTGCCTATTGAAGATGTCCTGTGTCTCAGACATATGTTCAAACTACATCAGGATATGGTTAGATCATCCAGATGTGGAATATGTACTTGCCACAGGCATCTGATGATGGTTTATTCCAGATCAATCATGAGTACATATGTACAAGAACATATGTTTGATATAAAGTGATGCTAAATGGTAACAATATTCCTGAGAAAATAAATCAGACAGTGCCCAAATACTTTTGGTATAAAGTTTTAATTTATTTAATAAATTAAATGTAGTGTAGGAGAATCTATAATGAGCTTTAAGGAAAACTAGTTTGGCTGCTTGAGAGCATATTTAATTAGGTTCTCCTACAAGGTATGTGCATTTAAGGCCAAAGTACTATTGTAAATTGCATGAAAACAGGCGTCACTGCGAGTCTGGCTCAAGACTGATATCGCCTTGGTTTGTTACATGACTATTGTGATGGGGAAACTAGCTGGAAATAGTAATCACAACTCTCTGTTTTTATTTAGAGTCTAATGAAACTCTCATGTAATTCTGTGACACATTTACCTCTCTCTTTTTTCAGGCCTCAGGATCTCTTCTATTTCTGTTCCTAATTCCCTATACTTGACCTGTTCTAATTTCTGAAGAACTCGAGGTTTTTTTGTGCAGGATAGTGGTAGATGAATCTCTAATAAATTTGAAGCCAATTATGGAATTTTCTCTGAATGTTCTGGTACAGGGTAGGCATGTGAAAATGCTGGATCATTTTTCCCATACAAGATAAGACAACACAAACATGTCTGAATTAATAATTAATAACATGATAAAAATAGCATCAGTTGTTAATTTTTAGCTTATTTAAATACGTTCATAAATATTTTCATACATTAAAATTAAAACATTGTCTCAAAGCCCCAAAATATTGCAATTACCAATATCTTGCTTTCACACAAAGCAATATCAAAATTTTTGAGATCCTATTTTGGTTGCCATTTTGAATATTAAATTGTGGCTTAGTTAATCTCTTGTGAGTTTTTTCACCTTAAAAGCACTTTAGGCGATTAATATAAGAACAATTTAAGTTAACTAAAGTTCTCAGAGGTCCTTGTCTTTGATATGTTAACATATATAGCAAACTTAGAGATTAGGGAGAAAAATAATAAGCAAAGTACAATTAGTAAACTGAAAAGGAAAATTATTATATAGCTCCAGTTTGGGTAATACTGAAGATAATTAGGCCAGGAGGAATCATTGCCAATTTAGTAGTTTGTTGTAGTATTATAGAGGGTATAAAATAAACTGGTTTTTGCCAGTTACATCAACTATGAGTTATCAAGGAGAACATAGAGGACTCTGTAATAACACTAACCATACTAAATTTAGAGATAACAACATAAGCAAAGATGCAGGATTGGAAAGGAGCAGTGTCCTAATGTTAACAACAGCTTCCTTGTATACCATTAAACATTAAGCTTGAGATAACATTTTGATCAGAAGGACATTTCATTTCTCATTATTCTAAATGTTTTTGTGTTTCACAAGATGCTTAGAAAATATAAGGAGATGATGTTCACTCAAGACTAAAATCAAACAATCCTGTGCTTAGTTTTTAGCTCTGTTACTTGATAATTGAGTATCGTGGCTAATGTATTTAAGCTTCTCTATATTCAGCTACTCATTTCTAAATGGCAGCAACAATGCACCTCTCTCATAGGAATGTTATGGAGAATAAACTGGCTTACTATTAGTGAAATGTAATGCTTGCTGAATAAAATATAATCCATGAGCAGTTGGTAATTTTATGATTGCCATTGCTGTTATAAATTTTGTGCTAGTAGTGTTCTGACCTTTATAATAAAAGTAGATTTAATTTAAGTGGCATGGATTATGGTTAGACAAAAATGGTATGGTTACATGCACTCTCAGACTCAAGAGAGAGACAAAGAGCTTATACCTACAATGACAACATATCTTTTTTTGTGCAAGTTATTCTCCATTTACACCTGTGTTCCAAATATAAGTATTGAAAATGTTAATTTTCTTTCCACTCTCAAAATTGTCCTTATTCAGAAAATAAATTATGTATCTCTTATAACCAATACAGGTCAATAAAGGCCAGTCTAGCTCTTTGAACAGGAGAAATGCTGGGACGGAAGCAATATTTCAGTGGGCATTGCATCTAAGAAGCTTAATGAGGATGAAAAGCAAGGAGGAAAAACCAAGAAATAGGTCTTATTGATAGCTGTGAAGACCCAGACAATCAGAGAAGTGAAAAATAAAAGTCTGAGACATATCTAGAAACTAAAGTTAGACTCAGAAGCAAAGGAATAGTTTGTACTTTCAGAACTGATCTTTGACCTTTGAACCTTCACTGTCCTCTCGTTGATAAAAAGTCCTCCTTAGTACAGCTCTAGTATAGAAAGAGAATTGTTTATTATCAAAACCCTATGACCAGGAATCCAATTTTTGTCCATCCTGAGAAAGGAAGTTGAAGTTTCTAATCACCCTGATTTAAAACAAGTGACTTATCTTAGAACTGTATAGAAAATGGCTCTTCCTCAAGTGACTCTATTCATGACTAAATAGGAAATGCCCGTGTCCAATCTTGGGCCTTTCCTGTGTAAATTTCAGAATAATCAGTCTCATAGATTAGAAAACTCTTGTGGAGGAGGAATCATTTAACTGAAGCAAGAATTAAAAATTTTATATGGAAGGAAATAAATTATAGGTATGTATACTGAGGGAGTATAGTGACCAAAGACCTCTTTCTTAACTCAGTACTACAATGAATAATAATGAAATCAGAAGCTTCACTGAATAGGGAAGAATGCTCTGTGTAACTCAGGGTGGACAGAGTGAGAACAGACTTCAGGAGGATGAAGATCAGAGAACAGAGCTGCATGTTTTGTTGGAATGAGGGGAAGATGAGAAAATAACCTTGTATGTTTGGAGAGTAGAAAAGATAAATTTTGGTTCTGTGTATTATATGGTTGTGTGCTCCAGGGTATGAGGCTATAAAACCATCCTTGGTTGCCCAAAAGGAATCAATAAAACAGAAAATTCTAGAATCTGATGTCATCTCTGTCTGGAGACTGTTTCTGAGGCATTGTGTGTGTTAAGGAGTAAGGTGAGGTAAGCTTGTTGAGAACAGGAGAAGCAGGCTACAAATTCAGGTACTTGCTGGCAAGGAAGGCCAAACCAGAAGCAAATCTGAAGCAAACATTTTGACTTGAGAATGTTATGTTTTAAACAATTTGTGAGAAGATTTGACCAGTATTAAGTCTGAAACAGAGCTACCCTAGTTGAATAAGGCATTTCTTCTTGAGTATTTTCCTGAAAGCCCCAAAGTAATTATGCTTCTAAACTTTTAAATAAAGCAGGGAGCTCTTAATATTGGGAAAAGTGAACCCTCTGGTAAGGCACGGAATACTTTTGTAATGCAAATAACCCCTCCCCTGTGCCATTATTTTATCTTGTAAGTTTCTGAGTTGGGAAAATGCTCAGCCCACCTGTACTCAATTCACTGTGTACAGAGGAAGCTGAGCATAATAGATGGGGAGCCCTAGGAATATTTCAACCCAAGCAGCATGGTTCAATGTTGTCTATGACATGTTGTTAAATTATTGATACCTAGCCAGGCTTTGGGACACAGGCTTTGTTGTTCAGAGCTAACAAAGCCACCGGAGAGAAAGCCATAATGAGAGAGCAGGGACTTGGCCATGGCGGGGTGAGGCTTCTGGGCAGACAATTTTGCCCGGCACAGGAGAAGGCTACAAATTATTTGGACTGACCACTCTTGCAAAAAAAGAACGAGAAAATAGGTGCATTAATGAAATTCTTACAACAGATGGCAAACTGTCCTTGGATTCTCTGATGGGGATAAGGGAAAAAAAAACTTTCAAAGAATATTTTATATGAGTATATCACACAGAATCCACTTACTCTGAGGACTCACAGACGGCTATCTAAGAGACATTCAGTTAAATTATTTAACAGAAGATGACAGAAAAGAATTAGAGAAAGAAAATTTTCCATCTCAAGTTAAAACAACAATCTACTCTCTATCCACGGGTAAATCTCTAGGTCCAGATGGTTGCCCCACAGAATTTTAGCAAACATTTGGAGAGATAATAAGGCCTATAACAGTAGATAATTACTCACTTATATATGGCTCAGTGCCCCTTTATCTACATTAGTTTCTATAGCAGGTTTTTGCCAAAAGAAAGGAAGCAGACCCCTGCTCTATTTTTCTCATTTGTAATATTCCCTTGCTTTGCTATGTGGAGATGCCAGAAACCATCCTTTTTATTTCAGTGTCCTTATAGAGACCTTTGAGCACAAAGGAAGGTGATGAGACATTAAATACTAGTGAAATTGGATATGAAAACAGCCACAAAGACAGTGCTCCAGGAAAAAAAAGTAAAAATTCAGTTTAGTTTCAATCAATGTGCTTAAGGATGGCTCTTGGGCAATAGTACGGCATGTAGGGCATTTGCCTTAACACTCTGCCAATTGGGATTTAATCCCTAGCATCCCCCAAGCACTCCCAGGAGTGATTTATCAATGCAGAGACTAGAATAATCTCTGGGTATTGCCAGGTATGCATCCCCCTAAAAAGGAGGTGCTCTTCTTTTTAATCCTTTCTTCACGGGAATGATGTTTTTCCCAAAGTTGGCATTTTAGGGTGCTGTAGGGTCTCCCCTGTGCATAAAGAGTGAAGGTCATGATTATTTCAACTAGTTCATTTTTCAGGGGCTCACTGAAGGCTGATGAATTTAGTTTATAATCTTTGCTTTAAGACTTGGAGCAAGTGTTAGGCTCCACACTGCTAGTTTCACTGTTCAGAGTAGCACTTAGTGTTCCCACAGATTATAGCTGCTTTTTAGGTTTGTGAATTTATTTGTCTTCTTGGTAAAACATTTTACTAAGATGAAATAAATCCTTTACCAACCCAATAGTTTCAGAAATTTTTTTCCCATTTTAAAAATGAATATAGTGATTGCCTAAAATCTTGTTTTTTGAATGCATACATACCCAACCACTTTGAAAATGAAACGATTTTGAAACAGTTCATAATTACTAAATCATTTCTACCTCAGGCAAGAAAATCTATTGACAAGTTTTCTCTAGTTAGATTGTGACAGTCTTGGATAGAAGGTAAACCAATGACTATTGATTAACATGATGATGATAGTTATCTTTTATTGAGTATTTAGTATGGAATGTTCTATATATAGTTAGGTTAGATGGCTCAGTGTTCACTAACCTTTAAAACAAGTGATCTTATCATCAACTGTATTTGAACACATATGGGAAATTTTTAAAAGCTTTGCATTTAAAAAGATATCCATTTCCTAGATAAGTAAAACCAGATTTTCTGGAGATTTGAAAATGTATTAATAATTTTAAAAGCTTTCCAGATAATTTCTTCAATGGTCAGCAAATTATTTTGGGATAAGAAATCTGGAAAAGAACAGAGAAATGAAAGGATATTCAGAGTTAATAATATAGTGTAATTTACTTTTATTTCATTTGTTTTGTGTGTGAAAGAGATTTGAGTTACAGGATAAATAGTAACAGCCAACAAAAAAAGAAACATAAAGGAGACTGAAGAGAAGGTGTCATTACTGAGACAAGTTCCCAGAGGATATGAGAAAGCGAATTTTCTACTTCTTTAGTTTACTTTTTTGCCATAAAAGATTTCTATTGTAACATCTATTGCCCTATGGGTTTTTTATTTATTTGTCTTATTTCTAGACTATAACCTATTTGAGGTATGGGGCAATGTAGTCATTTCTTATGTGCAAAAATGTGAGTAGTGTCTAAGATATAGCAAACACTATGGTGTCAGACAATTGAAAGAACAAACAGGAAATCTAAAGATTTTCTTTATGTATAAAGAGTGCCTGTAGGTTCACAATTTACAACATGGTTTCACCCAAAACAAAGATCATTCCTGGTTTCCTTGTATCTGTTTGTTTACATCTTAGTTTCACAAAAAAAACATAGATTTTTCCTACTTAACATCTTGTTTTACTTGTTTCAAACATACCTGAGCAGGACTGGCTCAGAATAGGTCTCTCCTCCTTACTTCTCTGCCAGGGTGTGGGGTAAGGTGGGGGTGGTGGTCTCTGTAGTCAATAAAAACTGCAGTTCTAGTAGGCAACTCTCTCTCTCCTCTCTCTCTCTCCCTCTCTCTCTTTCTCTCTCGTATCTCTCTCTTTCTCTCTCTCCCTCTCCCTCCCTCCCTCTCTCTCTCTCTCCCTCTCTCTCTCTCTCTCTCTCTCTCTCTTAATGAGGCAGAAAGCTACCTGACCACGTGTGAGTCATCCTTTCATCTTGGTTTGGATTATTTCCTGCAACAACCCGCTTCACACTCATTTCAGACTCATTTCTGTGGGGTGGGATATAGCATGTGGAGCTTTTCCAAGTACCTGTGTATTTCTAACATAATTCTTGAACATTGTCCTGTAAGGCAGAGTATACTAGAACGTATATCTTGTAATCTACAGAATTTTTAGGTCAAAGCCATTTCACTTGCTGCTACATGAATGGAATTGGGGAGCATCATGCTGAGTGAAGTCAGCAAGAAGGAGAGAGACAGATGTAGAATGATTTCTCACATGTGGGATATAAGGAACATAGTAAGGGAATAGCAAATGTTCAAAAGCACCAGAATATATGAACTGCTCCACAGTACTGAGCTTACCATAGCATAGGGATATTTTGGGGAAGCAGGAGCAAAAGGATGTTGAAGTCAGTTGGGCACACTGAGAGGGACCCTGAGACAATGTTGAAGAAAGCAAACACTGGTGAGTTAATGGCACTTACAATATTGTATTCACAATATTATAACATTATAACATTTAAAAAGCACTGTAATTAAAATGAAAAGTTCAAACAAAATTTAACAAACTATCTAGACCAGTTATTATAGCCATATGTTGGGGGGAGACAACAGAGGAGAAAATAAAGTCCCAATAGCACAGACTTTATTATGGGAGGAAGTAGGTATAAGTTGAGAAAACCCTTTTTATAAGAAACAAATACAAAGCAAGGTGTGTGTGTGTGTGTGTGCAAAATGCATGCACACATATGTGTATATGATTACTCACATGTGAGAGAGAAAGAGAGAGAACGCTAGATGTGGTTAGAGAAGCTAACCTCAGTACCCCGGTGGCTCTCAAAGACTCTCTTTGGAGATATTTTTGAAGCAAATAACATGTTATCATATTATCACTTAAACTCATCTGTGTTTTCCTGTTTCCTATATATAGATTTATCAGAAGATTGATGTGTAGCATAACTTGCTACTTTTTACTCAGAAACAATCTCAATAGATGACTTGGGGAACATTCTGTGAATGAGAGAAACATATTTATTTTATTTATATTTACAACTATCATCAGCAGATGCCCTTCTTCCATAATTTCACTTAGTCAGAGACCAAGGAATACGTCTATGTTGGTCTTGATCCAAAAGGAACATCTGAACAGTCTTTCTCAAACTATGTGCATCTTTGCTCTGATTATAAGTCAGACTAAATTTTTTGCATATTTCCTCTTTAATTACAATATTTCTTAATGTTTCAAGTTATTTTCTATGGTCTCTCTAGTGCTATCTTAATTTTGAGATAATATTATTTCTAAAATGTATCTCAGCTACATTTATTCTCTACCTTTCAATTTCTTCTTTACCAGACTGGTTGTTTAAGTAGAGTTACAATTAATATTAAGATATCCACTCACCTTTTTTTTTTGTGGTACCCAGTCATTTTAGGAGGCCAATGCCTTATGCATTAGGCCACTGGGACTTCTACTCAGTCATTTTAATCTGCTTTAATTCTCCTATCTTCCTAGCTTTGATTGCTTAGACTAAGCCTTACTCAATTGGTGATGTCTTCCGATAAGCTCCTTAATTGTACTTACCTGGGGAAAAATGTTTTTGGAAAATAATGTTTCGGGGAAATATGTTTTTCTAGAAAACAATAACATAACAGAAAATGTGATTTTACTGTGCATTTATAATTATTAAATTCATCTGAATCCCTATTGTGTCAACCTGGGACTTCCAACCTCCTGGTACATTTGGAAATGAGGACATCCCTCTTCCCAGTTGTGACCAGGAAAGAATAAATCCCAGGCTGATGAACAGAGACATTTTATTCCATTCAAATAATGCTTATATAGGACAAGAGGATATGGGATGAATTCATTGTGGCAGGACATAATAGAAGAATAGTCAGGGGCAAGTCAGGTGGCAGGGGAAGATACTGATAAACATTTGCTCCTGATACTTCAGGAGCAACACAGATTAGCCTAGCTAACTTCACAGAGCTCTCTGTGAGCAATGAGGAACTGCCTGGAGTATAGCCTGAGATTAACCACTGATTACAGGGTGATGGTATACATATACTCTTTGTGCTGTCCTTCCCTGTCCCTGGAGTAGTGTCTCTGAAGCTTTTGTTTCAAGGAGAATCCCCAGAACAGTTGCTCTGTGGGATCCTCAAATCAATTTTCTCCCCAATGTTAACAATGGCAATTTGAATAAACAGGATAGTTTTAAATTTGAATATGAAAACATATTCAAATTTCATCTGTCCCTGTCCACACTCAACAGATGATCTTATCTTGTTATAACTTGAAAAATTAAAGCCATTAGATTAGTGCTCCATTCTTTTTGTCTTCTCTTTCTATATACATTTTCTATAGAGTTTTAATAAAACAAGATTCTATTTTTAATTATTATTTTAATTGTTATTATATGATTACATTGGATATACTTTAGTGGATTTTCTAATTTAATGATTACTAAATTATTTGTTTAGGGCCACACTCCATGATGTTCAGAAGTTACCTATAGTTCTGCATTCAGGACATATTCCTGGTGGTTACTCAGTGGCCAGTAGGTTCAAATCCAGGCTGATCACATGGAAGCCAAACTTCTTAACCACTGTACTATCTCTCAGTCCAATTCATGACTGAATTTTTAAGATAAAGAACAAATTATAGTGACAGGGAAACAGTTCAAATAGATAGAGCATATAACTTTTATGCATGTTTGCTTCCCATCATCACATGATCAATCCAACCCACTATAATTTGGGGTTGCCCTTATTACTCCTTGTATTCAGACTCAATACTCAAATCAAGACAAACACCAAAAGCAAAAACACCTATCACTTGAAGATGAGCTGTTATAATAATCTCCTTTTCTTATATATACTTTACCTAGTATATCTCTGGAATAAATCCCACTTGATTATGATGGGTGATTCTTTTTCTGTATTGCTAGATTAAAGTCACTGGAATACTTTGAGGATGTTTGCATCTGTATTCATTGTAGATATGTGTATAATTTTATTTTTGCATGATGTTTCATATGTTTTTGATAATGTTGGCCACACAAAATATATTACTGCTTCTTCTCTTTAATTTTGATTTTGAATTAGAGATTGCTCTAAATATTTACTGAAAATTTGTTGAATTCTCACTATGAAGCCTTCTGATTCAGAGCTTTGTAGAGTGAGACTCTTTGGATCACCATTTTAATTGCTAATTTTAATTGGCATATTCAAGTTATCTATTTCTTCTGCAGATTTAGTATAGGTGGGTTGTATCAGTACAAAAATCTGCTCTTTTCTTCTCAGTTGTATAATTTGTTTGCATGTATATATTTATAGGTGATTTGTAGGATATTTATTTGTAGGATTATTTATTTGAAGAGTAACTCAAATTGGTCATGCTATTTTAAATGTTCTCTACAATAGTGTAAATAAAATAAATAAAATGAAATAGTGTAAAATAAAGTTTAATTATTATTTTTTATTTGAATACATAACTTAAATGGATGTTTTTAGTTGATGTCATAACATCAGAATTTAGTTTTATCTCAGTTTTCCTTTCCTCTATATTTTGGAATTTTAAAAATTTTTTCTAGTTCCTTAAGTATTATAGTGATTGTAATTATCTTTTTTTTATTTTGATTGTGGCCAAAGTGAAGTACAATTCTCTCACAGTAATATTTGAGGCACATAGTGACAATGACTGAGGGGCATTCCCACCACCAGTGTTGTCCTCCCTCCACCCCTGTTCCCAGCATGTATCCCAACATCTCCCTCCTTTACTCCCATAATGTTAGAGTGCAACTGTTCTCCCCTTGTACAGCTTGTTGTAGATTGGGAATCAATTCTGTTGTCATTGACTTTGGATTTGGTATTCATGTCTGATCAGTTTTTATTTCCAACAAATGAACATTCGACTGTCTAGCCTTGGTACCATTGTGGGAAGAAGAAAAGAAAAAAAAGGCAACCAAAAAAAGGGAAAAACTAGGAGGAGTCTGTCTAGGTGTTATAAATATCCATTTAGAAAAAGAAAGGGAAAAAAGGAAGGAAAAGGTAGCAAAACAAAACTGAAACAAAAAACAATAATGGAGTATCAACAGAAAAAAAAAAAAACTCCAGACTAAAATTTCTTAAAAAATAGGTTGTATCTTCTCTTCTTCTTCTTCTTCTTCTTCTTCTTCTTCTTCTTCTTCTTCTTCTTCTTCTTCTTCTTCTTCTTCTTCTTCTTCTTCTTCTTCTTCTTCTTCTTCTTCTTCTTCTTCTTCTTCT
>PVKC010009210.1:0-27146 GCA_004027635.1 Crocidura indochinensis
AGGGATCAAAATGTCCTGAAAACCTATCATCTATTTCCTATGGGCAGTCTGTGAATATAATCATATATATGCAGATTTACATAAAGTATGATTTTATTACCTATAGTTGAAAATAGTGTATTGAGAAATATATGACATAGCATTTGGAAATTTTAATTATTTCCCGGTGATCAAGATTGTTGATAAATTCACATTAACTCCTGTTAAGTTTCTAGGTTTAAAAAGACTCCTCCATAGTGTAGTAACATATTTCTATGAATGATTCAGGAAAGTCTTTTCCTGACTGTGCCTATTTTCTGCCATTTTGCAGGATTTAGGGCTTGATGTTGAGTCATCAAAATACCTCACCACAACATTACCTTCTCAGGCTCTATGATCCCATACACCAGCAGCGAAGAAGGGTTTCATTGAGGAGAGACCAGTATGGCTGAGATGCTGTTTCAAAGACAGGATCAGAGGTAGAACTTGAATAGAAAACTAAGAAATTTCACTTTGAACAATATGGTCTTAGGCAAAAGGGTAGAAAATGTGAAACTTGCCTATCATATTTTCCACATCTTGCAATTATATGTTATGATAGTTCACCTGAACTACCCCTACTTTACTCTTTATGTCAACATGCCTTTTCATTTTCTTTCCTCAGCTTCCATATTCCTCTCTCTGTTCTATTCTTTAAAGCACTTGGAATTATTTTTACTTTTACAGAGCTATGTTTTATACTGAAGGGCAACTAGATTCCCATTCTTGCATGTCCTACATATATTGTTTTTCTCTATCTTTCTCAAATGAGTACCATATTTCCCAGCATATAAGACTGGGTGTATAAGATGACTCCCTACTTTTCCTGTTAAATTATAGGTTTTGGGCTATATTTGATGTATAAGACTTCCTCTCTTTTAATGCACACCAAATAAGAATTAAAAAAAACATAAGGTTTGATTTTAATATAAAAAATTTAATTCAAATGTTTATGTTATGCTGGAAAACTGTCACTTATAAACATAGGCTATTTTTCATCAAACATGTAAACATAAAACAGTGATTCACATTGAAAGCAGGGAGAGGGCTCTTCCAAGAGCAGCTGGCTGGGGTGCTGTGATTATAAGATAGCTAGAAGGAGACGGAGCGCCTTCTGTGTGTCCCATAAAAACTGAACAGAGGGATGCCGGCTATAAGGGGGGGGGGTCACTTATCCCTGAAGCTGGAGTAAGTTTCAGCATGCAGTATACTGGCATATAAGAAAACGCCCAACTTTTAAGATTTTTTTTCATGGGTTAAAAAGTCATCTTATATGCTGGAAAAGACTGTATTTCTCTTTCTCTTTTCTCACTAAGATTTGAGCTGCAGTAGAATATATCCTTTTATTATCAAATTATATCTCACTGCTCAAAATAATGTCAACTATAGAGTGTGTGATTAGCTAAATTAAAAGTTATAGGTTAATAACTGGATAACATAACAATAAAAGCATGGGGTCTAGAGAGATAATACTGTAGGTAAGGGCATTTGCCATTGGGTTGCCTTTCTGGTTTAGAGCCATGGCACTGAGATTGTCCTTCAAATATAAGCAAGGATGATTCCTCAGCCAGGAACAATCTCTGGCTGAGTACTGTTTGGCAAGTCTCCCACACACACCACCAAAAATAAGAAATATATGCATGAGAGAAGCAAAGATCAAGCCCATACATTATTGAAGTCTCTATAAAATAGAAGAACAAATAGCTGTAATATGAATGTTTCAAATATATTAATATTTCTAAATTATGTTGTACTATATGTTTGCAGTCAATGGAAACTTGACTTAAAGCGGCATAAACAATGGAATGAAAGTTTGGCTCCTGTACTTAATAAGATCACTGGTAGAAGCTGAAGTATGGTTGTGTCTAAAATAAAATAATTGCAATCAATTGCCTTTCTTCTTAGTTTTGTTCTCCTTTATTATTTCCTTACTTTTTTGCTTTGATCTTGTTGCTATAGTTTGACATCTTTGTATTCCTCCTGAAATTAAATTTCCCTTTCCTGGGTTAGGAAAATTTCAAGTGAACTCATCTTTTTTACCAATAAAGTCTGCTCTGGGAGATTGCATTACTCTGTGTAGAGAATAAAATGTTCTGATTTTCTAGTTTAGATCACATGGTAATTTCTGGAGATTGGAAAAAGTTTTATCCTACATGTTCCACATAATCTGAGAATTGAGCAGAGATAGCCTTAAAAAAGGTGCTTGTTCAAAAGAGGGAAGATAGATATTGGAAAGACCAAGATAAATGTTTCCTATGGTTTCTTTACAATGCCATTTTCTTCCTGTGGCAAGATGAAGCAACCATCATTCAGCATGTTTTTATTTTCATGGTGGTAGAAACTATTACGCAATGCCTCTTTCAGTGTTCTATTTAAACCCACAAGTGACTATTTCCATAATAGAGTGAAAGCAAATACTTCTTGTTGACAAGTTCTTTTAATCTTCCTAAGAGCCATTATCATATATTATGATCAACCTCTTCCCAACACTAATTTACCTTGTTACCTGTTATTCATATGACTCACATCCTGGTTTGGCTCACCAGTTGTTAACAACTTTAATGCGCATAGTAAACAAGCAATTTTTTCCTCAATGTCTCTACATTTCCTCATCAGTGACTGAGAAAGTCTAGTGTATCTTTTCTAACATTTGCTTTTCTACCAAAGATATAAAGTTTGTTCAGTCTTCAATAAAAAACCATGTACTAGGTCGGTAACAGTCTACAAAATTTGTGTGCTCTTTTTCATCTTTTTTTGTTTTGGTTTTGATTTCATTTACTTATTTACTGGTGGAGAGGGGTTTGGAAATCACTTCCAACAGTACTCATGAATTAGTCCTGTTCCTGTGCTTAGAAGTCACTCCTGCCAGTGTTTAGACTCCGAGGGGTCTCAAACTCGCGGCCCGCGGGAAAATTGCTGCCCTCCGTACAATATTTTGTGGCCCTGCCCTAGAGAAATCTTTTTTGCTTTGTTTTGTTTTAGTTGTTTGGGTCACACACTCCAATGTCCAAGGCTTACTACTGACTTTGCACTCAAGGATCACCTGACTTTGCTTCCTGTGGCCCCCTGGTAGAGAATCATATGCAGTACCAGAATTGGAGCCTGGGTAGGTCACATACATGGCAAGCATCTGTCCTGCTGTGCTATTGCTCATCCCTCTGGGTTTCTTATTTTAAGCTGTGCTATTATTAATTATGTGTGACAAACAAAAGTAGTTAAAGTAGGAAATACTGCAAATATTTTAGTCATATCATCTGTATGCACAATAAATTAACTAGGTCAAAAACATATGTAAAGTATAATATCAAAAAATGAGGTAGTGCAAAAGTGTCACTGGCATAATTGAAATAGAAGTAATCTTTAAAGGGCTAGCAGACTCTCTTGGGTACCCTACTTAGGGCCACTTTTTGTTTCCTTTAGTTGTACTTAATAATTTTTTGTTTCTAATTTGTTCTAGAATATGTTTATGAAAATACAGTACTAAGTGTAGTTGTCTGAAGTGATGCCTTAAAAATTACATTTTAAAATGTACATTTCAAAATAGGACCGGGCTTAATGAATGACAGTGATAGGTTTTTAAAAGTCACTGAAATTGAACTTTCTCCAAAGCAAAGAAAAACATTCTGCCCAGGCTTCTGCATACCCATGAGTAAAGGAATCTAGTTACATTTGATGAGTTTCTGAACAGTAACTCGAGACAACCTCTAATGGGCTGGACCCAGCAACCCTACAGCAGAAGGTCATTATGGAGGAAAGTTGATATAAACTGATATAAAGCCGATATAATAATGTCCATATAAAGGTGATCAATATCCATACAATGACAATATAATTTAGTATTAATTAAGAAAAGAATGCATTAAATAAAATAAGAATACAAATTAAACAAATGATGTGTGGCTCTCCTCCTGGAATTTTAGTGACATTCCTGTCACACAAGACACAAAAGAAAAGTGTAATTGAGCCTCAGAACATAAGAAATCACATCACAGTATAAGCATGTTCTTCCTGAGTGATAGAACATTGCTATTAGCTTCAATGAGAAGTAGGAAATAGACTTTGTAATGAAAATTTCATTCAAATTTGCTCACTCTCATTAAGGAAGACACGTATTATCTTACTGCCCTTAATTTCCCTGGTAGCCTAGAAAAGTATAAAATAAAGACTAATAACTATGGTAATTGTTACTTTGAAGTATAAAAGAACAAAAGAAAGAAAATAAGAGGAAACTATATTTCTCCCAGTCTGGGGCATTGTTTATTAGCAAATATATTCTTTTAAACCTTGAATGAAACAGGCACATTATTTCCTACTGTTTCCTTTTGGAGTTTATCACCATCTATTTTAGCTTTAGGTACAATATTATGAAATTTTAAAACCCATATAACTCTAGTGGAATTAATGTACTTTTTCAATGTGCGAATTGTTTAAGCATGAATTTTTTAGTATGAAATTATTAGGAAAAGGTGTTAAACATAGACTGCACATTGGAACTGCATATCAAAAATACAAGGTACATACACTCTTCATTCAATATTAAAGTTATAGCAGTGCTCTTGTTAATAATAGTTACATTTGAAGTAAAATAATAGCAGAGTTTCACTGGATTACACAGAATTCATATTATTTTTTTGTGCTTTGTATTGTTTTTATTTCAGGACCGTGGTTATTGTTTGGTTGTTGTCTTTAGCGCTGTGGTGCTTTTCAGGGTTTTTGATTGTTTTTTTTGTATTATTGTTACGTTTTTCTTCCTTTTCCCTTTCTTCTCTGAAACTGATTTATATAACTAACCTCTAGAGGGACTCCTCCCGTTTTTTGCTTGTTTGATTGTTGCTCCCCCTTTTTCCTCTCCTTCTAACAGAACCACATAACTTGAATCATCTTGTTCTACCTCACAATAATGGAAATAATGGAGGGTACCAAAATCAAACAATCTTAAGAACGTTGAGCAGAAATAAAAATGATCAGACTTAAACACCAAATCCAAAGCCAACAGCAACATATTTGATAACCAATCTACCACAAGCTAGACATAGATGGGACCACTTATACTAGCAGTCCAGTGGGCAACAAAGGGGGATATGGGATGGAAGCTGGGAACAGGGGTGGAGGGAGGACAACATTTGTGTTGGGAATGCCCCTGATTCAATGTCACCATGTACCTAAAATATTGCTGTGAAAGATTTGAAATCCACTGTGTCCAAAAGAAAATTAATAAAAAAGAATTCATATTAAACTAGCATTAATACTATAAACTGATGTAAAACACTTATTGCAAATGACTATAATATGTCTGCAACCCAATATAAACAATATAGATAAATAAAATTTATTCCTAATTTAAGCAACAGAAAAAAAGAGTTGTAAAAAAGGATTAAAAAATGCCTTCCCATTTTAACAAAAAAAAGTTCATCTATCTTTGATCACAACCAGTATCTCTAAGGATTCAATGAGAGACATCTCTAATGTGTCAGGAAAAAAATAAAAATCCTTCCACCACCAACACCATTCAACATTACCTTAGAAGTTCAGGATCAGCAATTACAGGAAGTACCAGTATCAGAATCTCCTGGGAACTTGTTAGAGGTAAAAGTTGTTGAACCTCACCGATATTCTAAGGATTTGTAAATTCTGGCAGAGAAAGACTAGAAAGCCTAGGGAAGTCCTGCACATTCAATTGCACAATAGAAATTATGGCTCCATGTCCATTGAAGTCAGTTTTAAAGTCTTCTAGAGCTAAGAAGACAATGGTTATGCAGACACATTTTCTCTGTGTGCTGTTTCTCAATGACAAAAGAGCACTGAAAAGACACAGATATATTTTTTTCCTTTTTTGTAAAGAAAATGAGCATAGCCATGTTTGAATGAAACTTTTTCTTTTTGTTTTTGGGTCTTACCCAGCGGCGCTCAGGCTCTGTGCTCATAAATCACACCTGGCAGGCTCAGGGGACCATATGGGATGCTGGGAATCGAACTGCCATATGTCCTGAGTTGGTCATGTGCAAGGCAAATGCCCTACTGCTATACTATCTCTCTGGCCCCTGAATGAAACAGTTTAATTTTATTTTTATTTATTTACTTTATTGTTGGGGGGGTGATCAAGCGGACAGTGCTCAAGTTTTACTCTAGGATCTGCACTCAGGGATTACAACTGATGATGTGTCAGGGACAATACGGGGTACCTGGGATCCCAACTGGACCACTCACTGTACTATGGCTCCAGTCCAGAATGAAACTTCTTACAAAAGCAGGTTGAAGATAGAATTCACTTTGGTATGGAATCTCTCATTTACTGTAGAAGTTCATCTTTGAGTTGGTTGACCTGTTCATCTATGGATTTCTTGAGCTTGTTGGCAAGTGATTCCTTAATTTCTATTGCTATGGCTTTCAATGTCACTTTTATGTCTTCATCTATTGGGCTAGTGTGTTTTGGTGGACTTGGAAACTTGCTTGAATTTTTCTTCGTATGCCCAGCTGCTAGTGTTTTCCTTGGTTTCACCATATTACTTTGCATTTGCTGATTCAGATTGGCCTGCTCTTGTTCTCAGTCCTCCTTTATTACCTGGGGTGTGTGGCTGAGTTCCTACTCTAGAGTGCGTCCGTAGGTAGGTATGATGGCTGAGGTTGCTGCGTTTGGTCCTGCCCTCAGGTCTCCTCCCTCTGGATTTCTGTAAGAAGGTGCAGTCCCCAAGTGCTGAGTATGGTGTCCGACTGCCTGTATCAGCTTCCCCGGTACCTGCTAAAGGAGCAGGCCGTTCACTTTCCCAGCAAGTGTGGCAACAGAGCGCAGGTCTCAGCTCTCTCCCAGTAGCTGACAAAGACACGGGTCACCCACTTCCATAGTTGCCACACTTGCCGTGTGTAACTATAGACCCCAGTCTGAGTTCCCTCCAGGTCCCTAACAAAGATTCAGGCCACCTGCTTTCCGGGTGCCATAGTGTGGAGACCAACAGAGGTCTGAGTTGAAGAATGAATTAAATTTTTGCAGTAGTTTGTAAACTCATTTTCTGAACCCAGAAGACAGAAGACAAGAGACCTGGAATAACCTTAAGAAACAAATAGTAATGGAATAAATGGAAAGCCTGAAGATTAAATGGAAGTAGCAGGCAAGAAGAAAATAAATTTAAACAAAAATAATTCTTTGATTGTGAGTCACAAGCGGCAGTACTCAGGGCTTACTCTTGGCTCAATGTTCAAATATCATTCCTGGCAGTGCTTACGGTTGGTGGTGATATGAGGTATTAGAAATTGATCCCAGATTGGCCATGTGCAAAGTCATATACCCTACATATTGTACTACTGATCCAACCCCACAAAATGTTTTTTTGATTGTAAATAAGTACTAGGCGTACTAGAATATATTAGAAGTACTAATATAGAATTACAATTCTATAGAATATAAAATTCTATTTACATAGAATTCTATGTAGAATTAGAATATAGAATTTAGAATATACGAGAAGTACTAGAATATACATTAGAAATCCAGTAGCAATTAAAAATACCACAGATCATAGTGATCAGAAAAATACACAAAAATTTAAAACAGTAATGGGGATAGTTTAGTGGTGGAATGTTTGGCTTGATTTGTGTGTGTGTGAGTAAAGTGGTGAGGCTACAAATTCTATCCCTAAACCACCTCACATACCCAAATGCAATCTCAACAGTTCTATGTCTGGGATTCCAGTTATCCCAAGCATATGATCTCTGCTACACTTCAATTGGGTGTATGATCTTGTGAAAATTCAGACACTCCAGACATTGGCTAAAATAAAGAATATTTTTTTTGGGGGGGTCACACCCGGCAGTGCTCAGGGGTTACTCCTGGCTCCATGCTCAGAAATTGCTCCTGGCAGGTACGGGGGACCATATGGGGCACCGGGATTCGAACCAATAAACAATTCATCAATTTAAAAAGGTGACATGAAAAAGGAAAAGTTTAGAGTGTTAATCCCTCCATTTTCTGCCTTGCTCTTCCCCATTACACTGATACTGGCATATTGTATTGGGGTTTAATATTAGTTGCTTTTCAGTATCTCTCAACAAGATTGTCAGTTTTCTGATTGCTAGAATTTTTATCTGCATTGTGTACTGCTAGGAAGTTAGCTCAGAAAGCAATAAACTGGCATACCAATATTTGTTGGGGCATTAGCAGAATGAATACCAATGGTTCCCAAATAAATTCCTAGAACTAATACAGTTTTCAAGTGGAAATTATTTTAAGTTTAATAAAATATATAAATGGAAGCATTTATAGGTAAAATTTATAGGTAATTTATAAAAATATATAAATAAAAATTCATATAAATGGAAGCAGCAGATAAAAGTATTAAAAATAAATGGGAAGGTATAAGCTCACTTTCTTAATCAAAGATAAAGTTAATTATCAAAATATTGTCAACTGGGTATGAATTTAGAATCAGATAAAATGACCAGGAAAATCAAGAAGTATTCAATAAATGAGTTATACAGTAAACGTTAGTCTTAAATGAATAAAATATTATCTTAGGAGTTGTAAATAGACTAAGAACTATATAAATTATTTGATAGCATTGGAAACTACCTAAAATTAGGGATTGCCTAGAATTGAACACCTAGTAACGGTGTGAATGGGTAAATTATCTTCTGCATCTTTCAGTATGTCTGAAAAGTATCTTTCAGACATGCTTCGCAAAATAGAAGTTAAATGCTCATGTTATAAGTTATGTCAATGACTTGATAAGCTAGTGTATGTAAAGTACTTGGGATTACATGTATCTCTTAGTTGTTTTTAATAGACACCAAGACTCTTTAATCAACATTTTACACAAAAATATCAATGTCCAAAAAATGAAATCTTACAGATAAACAATACTATTGAGATATTAACCTACATACATTTACTAGTAATATAGTAGAATATTTAAATACATGAGAAAGCAAAATGGAGAGACAATATATGACAGAGAATGGTGCTAGATTATATACAAAATAAAACTATAATATAAAGATATGTGCATCAAAATAAGTATTTGGGGCTGTCTTGTGTGTGATTTTTTTAATATGAATATGTATTATAAAGGCATCTGGAATATGATTCTGGTGATCACTGACTTAAATTGCTACAAAATTTCACAATGAGTGTTTAAGAATAGATGTAGAATTTTTCTCCTTGATTATATGTTCGTAATTCCTAAAAATATCAGGTTTTATCTTTATTTTCACATAGAATGCAGAATTCCAATCTCTTTTGGAAATGAATGGAGTAAAGCTAATTCTAAAGGTCATAAGAAAAAGCAAAATTGGAACTTTTAATATGTTCTTGGAATATCACTTAACATCCTAAATTGGTTTCTTAGGAGATCAGTATCAAGTTATTTAATAGGAAGATCTATGTTACTAGGTTTCTATTCTCTCTCATCTAAAAATATCTTTGAAAGCCATAGTCTTATTATCTCATTGAAAATTGGTTTTACTAACTGATAGTTCAAAATAATTTCAGTTGCTTTATTATGGCTTGTTTAGTTATGCTTTACCTCACAGAACATTTTAGACACTGACATACAGTAGGGCCAGAATTTTAAAAAAAATTAAATTACTCTTGACTGGGACAAAGGGGACAGAACAGACATTCTGGTAATAAGGTGTGGAGTTTGAATGTCTTATGAAACCATGAGTTATAAATATCATAATCATAGTGTCTAAAATAAAAATATAATACCATTCAAAGGTAAAAATTAGTCTGTGTTTATGGGGAAAATAATATTGAACTAAAATGCCACTAAATTGTATCTCTCCATTAATTAGCAATATCTTTGTTAATATATTTGGATTCATGGGGATCAGTTCTCTGATCTGAAAATGAAAGCCTGAATGTAATGTTTCTAAAGTCACTTCCAGGTTTTTATTGATATTTACAGAAAGATCTGTGAAAGTTTATGAATTAAATACTCTTGATATTCTAAAGATATATTAATAATTTGACCATTTAAAACTATTAAGATCAGTATAGCTCAACAATCTTTTATTGAAGAGAGATATCAAAATTACAAATACAATTTTGAAATTCTTCATACAGACAGACCATTTTATTAATGCAGCAAATATCAAAGCACAGTTGAATCCCGAAGAATCAAACAGCAGATTATTCTGAGTTATAGTAACAAAATGCCATAACCAAAATGACTGTATCTTCAAATAAAAAAGAAAGTCAATTCATCATTGGACCATGTAAGGGAACAAGAAACTCTACTGGAGTACATAATTCAAACTAGAATATTTAAAACCGAAATCCAGATACTGTTTGGATAATTTCTGTTTTTCTTATCCATATCTATTTCTCAAAAGAGAAACTCACATCAAACACAGGAAAGCATATTTTTCTTTCTAAAGATTCGTTTTTTAATATATAATTTTTATTTTAATCACAGTGGCTTACATATCATTGACAATAATATTTTAGGTACATATTAACATAAAATCAGGGGAATTTCCATCACTGAATTGTCCTCCTTCCACCTCCGTTCCCGTCCTACTTCCCATATCCTCTTCCCTCACCCCCGATGTTGCTAGAATAAGTGGTCCCCTCTGTGCCTAGCTTACTACTTAGTGGTCTTACATCTGTTTGGTCTTGGTACCTCTCTTATTTCACGCCCCCAATTGGGAGGCGGGACTATATAGTTCAAGTTATTGGTTTTATTTGAAGAAGAGAAAAGTAATAACCTGGAGGAAAAAAAAAAAGAATCAAATACTCCGGAAGTGGGTAGAGTCCTTCTAAAGTCTTTGTCCTTGGTTTGAGCGACGAAGAGGGAAAAGAAGGTGAAACACCACACAGTTCTTTCTAAAGATTCTAATTCTCCTTTAATATTGATAAATTCTTTAATAAGAGTGGATTTATAGTTGATTCTGGCTTCCTAAGCATTCCAAGGTCTAACATCTCTCATAAATGTCTCCTAATGATTTACAAACAAAAATTTCATGTTTTAGAATTCTGAATGTAAAGAACAATTACTGCTATAATAATGACAACTAACCACATAATAAATATATTTAAAATACTGAATCACTCTCTGTGCTAAAGTCCATTAGAGTTAGTAGCAGTCTCTAGATGAAACTTCAGGGTTTTGGCGGACACATATACCTTGTCTATAAAATTAATGCTGAATAAATTAGAAGTCTCAAATACACCCTGGATTCAGGGCACATTGACTTAGTATGATGTTGGTTTTATTTTATTCTATTTATTATCTTTTCGGTTTTTGGGTCACACTCAGCAGCGCTCAGTGATTGCTCCTAGCTCTATGCTCAGAAATCACTCCTGGTAGGCTCTGGGGACCATATGGGATGCTGGAATTTGATACACCAACCTTCTGCATGCAAGGCAAATGTCCTACCTCCATGCTATTTCTTGGACTCCTGTTGGTTTTATTTTTAATAAATTAACTTTCCCTTGCTTTCATATTAAAATATTGTTGTTGTTTTTATAGCCACACTGAACAATACTCAAGGGTCACTTCTGGTGCTGTGCTCAGGAATTATTCCTGGTAGTTTTAATGAGAAAATAGTGATGCCTGGGAGCAAATCAGAATAAGCTGCATGTAAGGCAAATGCCCTATCCATTATACTATCACCCTGACTTCCCTGCTTTGATATGTGAAGTCAGGTCATTGTTATATGATAAAATTATTAAAGGTTGCAATAGTATTTGTGAAGTCATTATTGTATTAAAATCAATTTAACTAGACTACTACTATAATTACCAATATGACATAAGATTAATAGTGGAAGTTCTCAAAGTCTGCACATTACTCCTCTAGTTCCCATATCATCTTAAATTTCTTTGAAGTCTCAAAGCCTTTTCTTTCTCCTTAAAGATATAACTAAAATAGAAATATTGTGAAAAATAGCCAAATGGCAAGAATATTGACAAGTGAGTAATAGAGGCTCTGTAGTGTATTAACAAGTATATGCATGAATCATTAAAATCATGTATTCAGAAGATTCCCAACTATGAAGGGCAAAGTTTCAAGTTTCAGCCATACTAGCCTCAGATGTTAATGTTCTAAATTATTTTCTTATGGGAGGTTTTGTGTGTGTGTGTGTGTTTGTGTGTGTGTTTGTGTGTGTGTGTGTGTTTGTGTGTGTGTTTGTGTGTGTTTTTCTAATGGCGGAAAGTAAGGGTGAGGACAGAAGTCACACCAAGGTATGCTCAGGATCAATATCTGGCTCTGAACTCAGGAGAGACCTCTGTTCTCAGGAGACTGCATGGTGTTAGGGACATGAGCAAGGATTATTGTCACTACAACTGCACAAGGCAAAACTACTTACTTGTCAGACCTGCTCAGGGGAGTTTTTAAATGCTTTCTTAATGTTCAAATTTTGATAATTGAATGATTTCTAAGTTCCTCCTCACTCTAAAATATAACTAACAATCCTTTGTGAATTCTTTTTTTGGTAATCTTTAGCAGAGAGATTATATTCTGGGGTACTGATATATAATTTTATGTCCTGATTAACTAAAATTCTGATCTAGAAATTAATAGATAAGTCTCCCTAGCATCTCTCCTTAATGCCAAACATAGATCACATTGCAGGGTATGCAGTTTGATTCATGCTAGCTTTCCTCCCATGTACAACCCTTACTGGACTTGCAGTATTACCTGGGCTGCATAATTATGTTACTAGCTGCACATACAACAATATGACAGAAACATTAAACAACCTCAAATAAATAAGGAGTGTCCTCTGAGCAGGGTACAATGGGGAACAAAATCTCAGAAGCAGCATATCAAATATTGAGCTTTTCCTCCTGCTGTACTTGAAAAGTAACTTCAGCATAAAATTCAGAACTTGGAAAGAAGTCATGTAGACTTGAATAAATATCCTTTTTTTCTTGCAATACACTTTTTCTTGTAAGGTCATAGTGTTGTATGTGAATATAAAATTAACCCCATAGATGTAGATGTGAGCTTACATGTACATAGATCTCAGCATACCATATAGTCTCTCATGCCTGCCAAGAGCGATTTGTGAGCACAGAGCCAGGAGTAACCCCTGAGCGCTGCTAGGGGTGACCTGCCCCCCCTCCCAAAAAAAAAAAGAGAACAAAACAAAACATTACCTAGAGTGATTTTCAAAAATCTACTGTGCCTAAAAGTTTGTTATAATCTTTGGCAAGGGGCTTTTGTTTTGATGATTTTTCAGATTCTACTATTTTGTTCATAAAGCTATTTTTTCTGAACCTACTCTATAGTATTTGTTTAATACTTCTTTCAAAAACAGCTATTAAAAATATATCATCTCACTATTCACCGGAAGAAACAGAAAAAGCTTAGTTGAAAAAAGCATCTGAAAAGATTTTGGCAATATTAAAAGTGTAGAGTTCAAGGAGTAAGTAGTCTCTTTAAAAAATTCACTATGAAATTATAGACATGTCTATTAGGATAAATTCTTTTCATAATATTGAGCTGGCATATGTTTAACTAATTCTGTATAAGAAAAAGGAAATCTAGAACTTACTAGACTTTCACCATACTAAGAAGTCATGAAAAGTCCTTTAGTAAATTTCAGTATTGAAGGTTAAATATTGTGTCTTATGAGAAAATTAATTTTTCTACTCTTGCTCTTTTTTTGTAACTTATATCTCATCTTACTTTTTGTATTTTTTCTTACCTTCTAATAACATGACAAAGTGTTGTTTCATAGCACATGTCACATTTTCAGGGAGACTCATGGAATTGAATGATTTTCACTTTATATAGAATTATTTTTGCATATGTTCATTGTGTAGTCTGGGTCTAGAATATTACTGGTACATAGACAATAATAAATAGTGAATTAATGGGTAAATTCAATCAGGACATTTAAGTTCCTGGAGTTTAATGCCAAGGTGTGGACGGATTCTAAATCAAAATAGAGCAATTATTTTCACAGCCAACTAATTGTAATAGTGACTTTCGTATCTGAAAACTCTATTAAAAATTCAGGCCTAGGGCCAGAGAGATAGCATGAAGGTAAGGTGTTTGCCTTTCATGCAGAAGGTCATCTGTTCAAATCCTGGCATCCCATCTGGTTCCCCCAAGCCTGCCAGGAGCGATTTCTGAGCGTGAAGCCAGGAGTAACTCCTGAGCACTGCTGGGTGTGACCCAAAGGTCAAAAAAAAAAAATTCAGGCCTAAGGGAAACTCATAAAATAATATAATAAATAAGGGCTGGTAGGATACCACAGTAGTAAGGCATTTGTCTTGTATGAGGCTGACAGGGAACAGACCTAATTCAATTCCTGGCATCCCATATGGTTCCCTGAACTTGTCAGGAGTTATTTCTTTTTTTTTTTTTTTTTTTTTTTTTTTTTTTTTTTTTTTTTTTTTTTTTTTTTTTTTTTTTTTTTTTTTTTTTTTTTTTTTTTTTTTTTTTTTTTTTTTGGTTTTTGTCACACCTGGCAGCACTCAGGGGTTACTCTTGGCTCTACACTCAGAAATCGCTCCTGGCAGGCTTAGGGGTCATATGGATGCCGGAATTCGAACCATAGACCTTCAGCATGCAAGGCAAATACCTTACCTCCATGCTATCTCTCCAGCAACAGAGTTATTTCTGAGCGCAGAGTCAGGAGTAACCCGTGAGCATCACCAGGTGTGGCCCAAAAATTAATCAATCAATAAATCACTAAATAAACTATTAAAATCATATATGATAAGTGTAATAAAGTGATTTCTCTTGCTCCAAATACACTCTAGAAAATTCAGTATCTTTATACTTTTCCCATAATTCTTGCTGACTTTATATATGTGCATATGTATATAAAATAGGTAATAATTTTAAGGAAGTTTTACCAAGATCTACCTGTTGCCCTACTGCATAAAATAAATGAAAACGAAAAATTTAATCACAAAATTAATAACCAATAGGAGCATTGGAATCTCATATTTCAGTCTTGATTTAATCAATAAAATTGCTTTAATATTTTATTATAATAAAGGAATGAAAATTAAGAGAATACAAGTATTATTCCACTTAGTTAATTTTTTGCAGATAAAATGGATATTATTACTTAGGGATAAAACAAGGTAAAAAAAAATTTGAAGAACTTTGCATGAATTGATTACAGGGAAAGCATAAAGATTTTACACATTATTGGTTTTCTATTCCAAAGAGGAAAGAATGTAGCATATTATATAAATCTTAAATAAAATGTTGAGGAATATGCATGAACCATTTATCATTTAGTACCTTAGTATGTATCATATATATTCCCAAATCTCTCAGAGAGAAAGAGTGCACGAGAGCTTTCTAGCTCTGAATTAGTCATGAGGAGCACATATGTACAATGAAAATATAATAAAATTTTTGTCAATAATTAATTTATCCCTTTTCTTAGATATATCTAACACAAAAATTTATTTTTTCCATTTTTAAGTGAACCTGAAGGATTTAAATATCTCCTTTTGGGGCCGGGCGGTGGCACTGGAGGTAAGGTGCCTGCCTTGCCTGCGTTTGCCTAGGATGCACCGCAGTTCGATCCCCCGGTTCCCATATGGTCCCCCAAGCCAGGAGCAACTTCTGAGTGCATAGCCAGGAGTAACCCCTGAGCGTCACTGGGTGTGGCCCAAAAAACCAAAAAAAAAAAAAACAAAACAAAACAAAACAAAAAAAAATAAATAAATAAATATCTCCTTTTTTTTCTTTTTCTGGTTTTTGGGCCACACCTGGTGATGCTCAGGAGTTACTCCTGGCTAAGTGCTCAGAAATCCCTCTTGTCTAGGGGGACCTTTTGGGACTCCAGGGTTTGAAACAGGTGCTTCCTAGATTGACTTCATGCAAGGCAAAAGTCCTACTGCTTTGCTATAGCTCTGTCCCCAACTGTCTTCTTTTTACTGAGTTCCTCCTACTTAGTAAGTAGTGCACTCTGTGGGCTAAGTTTCACAAAGAGTTTGGCTGCATTTACCTTCTTCACTGTTTCCTTTGCTTCTCCATCTCACATAATTTGGAGGATTTTGTGTTTTCTATTCTCATAAATGATGAAATCTGCTCTTGTACCTACCAATTGGTAGGTAGTAATGAACAGGTTCTTTCTCCTTTTCTTAGTTTGTTCATAGGGTAGGCCTTGAGTTTACCATATTATTAAACCAGATTCTGGGCAAAGTTTCTCACCTGCTCTTCCTACAAGAAACTGTCTCTTTAATGCTAGTTGTATGAAAGTCTGAGTGTCTGTGATGCAATTAAGGCATGCATTTTTTTGTTGTTGTTGTTGGGGAGGGACACACCTGGTGGAACTCAGGGGTTATATCTAGCTCTGCACTCAGAAATTGCTCCTGACTTGAAGGACCTTATGGGATACTGGGTCAGTAGGGTGCTAAGAAAATGTCCTCCCCTACCTCTGTGCTACTACTCTAGCCCCAAGGTATGATTTTCTTTTCACTCACTTCCCATTGCTTTTAAGCATTTCCAAATAATCCCAAGGTCTTAAAGAATGTGTGAGGTGAAAGTATATTATTACTCAATGATGACCAGGACACCTTTTATTCTTGAGTGGGATACTTCTCAAACATAGTTTTTCTTTGACTCTGCAGGTAGGTACAAAGCTTGCCAGTATAGCAATACCTAACAACAAGTTGGATGAGGTAGATTAAGTTGTAGTGTTGTGAAACTTTAATTAGATTGTCGAAAAAGATATTCTTGGTAACTAAATGGAATGTTAGGTAAATGGAAGAAGCAAACTAGGCAAATTCACAGTGGCAATTAGTGGATATATTTAAACTCAATCTCACTAATTATCTGTTAAGAATAGGAGTCAATAGATCTTTCACTGACCTTGAGAAAATTGTATAGTTCTTTTTTAAGTTAAGTTTTCTAAGAATGAAATATATTGGTGCATTCTCTTTGAAAACTAGTATGAAAATTCCATAAAATATAAACATAGAAATTTTATACGTTTCAGTGATTCCACTAATCACCTAGGTGATAGATATAAAAACATGAATTAAAAAACTTACTGTTTTCATTGCTGTTTTCAGCTATGCTTTACTGCATTACTTTTTTCTTTACTTTAATGCTTTACTGCATTACTGTTTTCATTGTTGCATTTTTACAATCAAAACAACCCAGGGACTAAACAATAGCAGCAGGTAGGCTATTTGTCTTGCACAGAGACAAGCTTACTTAGGTCCCTAGCACCTAATATGGTTCCCTGAACCATCTAGGAGTGATCTTTGAGTGCAGAGCCAGGACTAAACCTTAGGCACAATCAGATGTGGCCCCAAAACAAAACAAACAAAAACAATTCACAAGCTGATAGCTAACTAAACAAAGACACTCTTGCCTATATATTCAGTGATATACTATTGTGCTTCTAAAACTAGACTGAATAGTCTCTATGCAAATAAAATTGTCAGATTTTTAAAAACATTGCTTTTGGACAAAACCTGGCAGTGCTAGAGTCTTACTCTTATTTCTGCACTCAGGGATCACTCTTTTTTGTTTGTTTGCTTCTTTTGTTTTTTGGGTCACATCCGGCAGTGACCAGGGGTTACTCTTGGCTTTATGCACAGAAATCCCTCCTGGCAGGCTCAGGGGACCATATGGGATGCCGGGATTTGAACCACCGACCTCCTGCATGCAAGGCAAACGCCTTACCTCCATGCTATTTCTCCAGCCCCAGGACTCACTCTTGGTGCTACTTAGGGCGCTAGGAGTTGAAATAGGTTTGTCCATCTAAAAAAATATTACTCCTCCCCATTGTACTATATTGTAAGTCCAATATTCTATAATATACCAGCAATGAATCAAGTATTTAGAAAAATAAAGTGTTTTCCTAATCTACAAGCCAGACTCAGGACCAATTCCCATTATCAATATCTCCTACCAATATGGGTTCTAAGATTTTTCTTTAAATATGCTTCATTATAGAGTCACAGAGACAGTATAGGAAGTGATGTGATTTTTCTATATGCATCCAGCCCTTATACAGTGCCCCGTATTACACATGATCCCAAAATATTTTCATAGGTCACTTTATGCAAAGTCAAAGAAATCACACTTAAGTATACCTTTATTAAAGTTACACTATAGAAAATGTCGTTATATTGCTAAAAAGTAACTGTGTCTACATTTAAAAATTTGGTAATATTCTCCTTTGCTCAATACTTATTCCTGGTTTGGTGCTGAAGAAACACAGCATGTTGGGCATAGCGGGCCATATATGGTGCTGTGTATTGAATGTTGGTCAGCTGTATAAGTGCCCTACTCATTGTGCTAACTCTCTGACTTCTGTCTTATTGTTTTCTAATACCTTAAAGATTATAAATCTGTATCCTATTTTATCCCACAGAGAGTAATCATTTTTTCCACAAATTCCCTTGCATTTTTGTTTATCCAGCATAAGTTTACATTTCCTACTCCTGAAATGACTATATTCTTGACAATTAAAGCTAATTTTATATGACTTTCACCTTGTGAATTTAAAACCACTCAATATAGGGGCTGGAGTGATAGTACAATAGGTACAGTGCATGCTTTGAATGTGAACCACACATGGCCACCTGAACCTTGTTGGGTATAATCTCTGAGTACAGAGAGAGCAATAAGCCCTAAGAACTACTGGGAGTGGTCTAAAATCAAATAAATAAATAAATAAAGTCTATAAGTGAATAAAACATTATATATTAATAATATAAATAATATATAAAAATATAAATAAATATGATATAATAAATAATAAAATAAAGACCATACAAACAATACAAATCATTACTTGGATACAGGAAAGTATATCTTGGGGAAGATGATACTGAGGGAAATGATAGCAAAATGTGGAAAAATCAAGAACATGTTTCATTTTATTATTCAGAATATTAT
The DNA here is from genome assembly GCA_004027635.1 of Crocidura indochinensis. Classification (NCBI taxonomy): domain Eukaryota; kingdom Metazoa; phylum Chordata; class Mammalia; order Eulipotyphla; family Soricidae; genus Crocidura; species Crocidura indochinensis. Next base: position 18,849 of record PVKC010009210.1, read on the forward strand.
TAGGAAATTTAGTCAGATATCAGAATCTATGGGATGAGCAAATAATTGTGTTCTTTTTCATTAGGTTCAGTAACAGGAATATGAGATTAGTTTACTTAGAGAAAATTCTCTTAAAAACATAAAATAAAGAGCCAGAGTGATAATACATTGGGAAGGCCTTTTCGTTGTGTATGGCTGACCAGTTCAATCCCACAACTGCACATGTTACAGAATCTACTAGGAGTGACCTCTGTGTTCAAAATCGGAACTATGCCCTGAGAACCACCTGATGTAGCCCAAAATATCTGAATGAAAATTCTCTTAGCTCCTCCCCTCAGGATTAATTATGTATGAACTAAAGAGCTAATGGAAATGCACTTGGCACTTAGAATCATTTCTTTGACAAACCCTGACTTAAGAAAACATATGTTCTTTGATGGACCAAAAGTAGAAATGACTTTCTCACTAAACTGAGAAGCTCAAAATAAGCCATGCTTTCAGGAGAGAGTACGTAAATGAAGTAGCATTTTAAGTGATTTTTCATTTTTCACTTATTTTTTTATTATTATTGTAATTATTGTCATGTCTGGGTGAGTTTATAATGGTTGTGTCACCATGATTGGCCTTCATAATGTGGGGTGGTACAAAAGACGCATCCTTTTATATTATACTTATTGCCAGACACTCTACCACTAAAACATATCCCAGAATCCCTTAATTGTCTTTTTATACAGATATTTGGTTAGTGGACAGGAAAGAAATTTGTTGAAAGGAGACACTGTATCTATGTCACAGTATTTCAATGTGTTTATGACAATGGATAATGGTTAGATTAAAATAGAACATAAGTGAAGACAAGTGGAAAAAGACAGCATAAAAAGGGAAGATTAGTTCTTGAATGTCAATGAAAGCTTTAAAGGCATTGTAGTAAAGTTGAGAATGTCATAGAGCATTAAGCTTATATCAATAATAATAAATAGACTGATACATTCAGGATATTTCAACATTATCCTAATAATTTTGTTTTCAAAGTATTTCAAGTAAAGATGTTGCCTTTGTTAAAAATAGTAGATATGCAAGCTTTTAAACAAAATATAAATAGATCTACTAGTCTAAGATTGTTCTCTCCTTTATTCCTAAAATTACTATTGTCATTAACTTGTTCTCTAGGGCTGTTGAGATAGCACAATACATAAGGTGCTTACCTTGCAAGTGGCTGACCCAGGCTTGATCTTTGTACTTTGTATGATCCTTCTAAACCACCAGGAGTGATCCCCTTGTGAGTAGAGAGCCCTAAGCACTGTTAACAGTCCAAAAACAAACAATAAAATAGTTATTTCTAGGGGCTGGAATAGTGGTGGAGCAGTAGGGTGTTTGCCTTGTAGGCGGCTGACCTAAGACAAACCAAGGTTAAATCCCTCTGAGTCCCATATGGTCCCCCAAGCCAGGAGGGATTCTGAGCGCATAGCCATGAGTAACATGTGTGGCCCATGAACAAAACAAAACAAAAAAAGAAAGAAAAAGGGAGCTGGAGAGATAGCATGGAGGCAGGGTGTTTACCTTGGATGCAAAGGGACAGTGGTTCGAATCCTGGCATCCCATAAGTCCCCAGAGCCTGCCAGGAGCGATTTCTGAGCGTAGAGCCAGAAGTAACCCCTGAGTGCTGTCAGGTGTGATCCAAAAACCAAAAAAAAAATTTATTTCTAGGTGGGTGATATTGCAGTGAGCAATAAGCTTCCATTGCAGAGCTAGGAGTAACTGCTGAGTAAGCAAACGTGGCTCAAACTCAAAAAAAAATAATGTTCCTTTCTTTTGTTAAAATTGTGAGATATTACACATAGTAAAAATAGCACTAATGAAAAACTTTAAGATAACATTATTTCTCTTTACTTCTCTACTTTTGTTAACTAGCCTGACCAATGAAGTCTTGTGTTAAACACATACTAACATATACTTACACTTTTTCTGATAGGCTTACCTAGTTCTCTAATTCATTTGAAAATAAATAGCAAGGTGTTACAATTTAAGACTTATTAGTACAAAATATTACCAAGTTATTTCAGTGTAATTTTTATTTAAGTGTACTTTTCTGCCTTAGTACAAATAATTAGCAGGATGTTGATGCTGATAACATCTCTGTAGTTCACATTAAAGTGAGTCATCACTCTCTTTTTAAGTTTAGCAAAAATTTACTTTCATATGTTATAAAATTTATATATAGACACCTTGAGAAAGCACTAACATTTTAAGATGTTTAACAATAAAGTAGGTGAAGATATAATAGGCTGCTTATTAGAAATAGATGTCCAAAAAGGTAGTGTCTGAAGCTTTAAACCTGCCATCTGCTTCTAATGCTTTCCCTTGTATTAATCGAGAGGTGTGTTTCTTCAATGAACGAATGGATCTTTGGTTAAACCACGTAGAGTATAATTGATTTAAATATAAGACCATTATCCATTTTACTGGCAGCTGTTCATCATTCCCCTGAGGCTCACAACCAGCTATTGTCAATATTTATTGAACATTTACAAAGATTTAGGCACTGAACACACCCATTGCCTTAACCTTCCCTGCCTTGTAGACGTTTATCTTCCAGTGGATACTTCCTAGCATCTATATACATTAAACATGATACAACAAAATATAAAGGCAGTTACACTCATATGAGCAGTTATGTCATGTTCTCTATATATTTTGTGTGCCAGCACAAAGTGTCAGCACTTTGGTAAATTTATTTAATCTATCTATCTGGAATAAGATAAGTAACAGGACAACTGATGTCTTTAAAATCCCATGGAATTTATAGTCCATCATATGCAATTAAGCAATCAGCAAATTAATCAAATATTGCAAAAATCACAACTGCTAAGATAATTAAGAAGATAGAGTGCTCTGTTTCTTCAATTTCTGAGAAGAACCTGAAAAGGATTGGCATAGATCCTCTAGAAAGTTTTGAAAGAATTTGCTATTGAAAGACTTAAAACAACAACAACAAAAAATAAATAAACTGTAAAACATTGTTTCAAGAAATGATAGAACACAAAGAAATAAAAACATATACCCTGATCATGGATTGGAACGTTTCACATACTGAAAATGGCAATACTACCCAAAGCATTGTAAAGATTTAATGCAATCTCTCTAAGGATACTCATGACATTTTTCAAAGAAGTGGATCAAATAGTCCTGAAATTCACTTAGAATAAAAATCACCCATGAATAGATAAAGCAATCTTTGGGATAAAAAAGATGGAAAGCATCATTTTACCTAACTTTAAATTGTACTATAAAGTCATAGCAATTAAAACAGCATGGTATTTGAATAAAGACAGACTGTCAGAACAATGGAATAGAAAAGTATTCTGAGACTAACTCCCAGGTATACAACCAGTTAATCATTGATCAAAGGAACACAAATGCAAGATGGAGCAAGAAAAGCCTCTTCAACAAGTGGTGTTAGGAAAAGTGGTCAATTACATACAAAAGGTGAATTCAGACCACTTTAACATGATGCTTATAGTTCAAATTAAAATGGATTTAATATATTAGATATATTAGACCTAAAAATCATAGGATACATAAAGAAAAACATAGGCAAAACGCTCCATGACATTGAGACTAAAAGCATCTTCAATGAGGAAACACCACTATTCAAGCAAGTCAAAGCATCAAACTGAGAAGCCTCTGTACTTCAAAGGAAAGATTAAAGGTTACTTATAGAATAGGAGAAATTATTTACCCAATATCCATCTGATAAATGTCTAATATCTAAAATATATAAGATACTGAAAAAAATGAACAACAACAACAACAACAACAAAATCTAACTCCAACAAAAAATTGGGAGAAGAAATTAACAGAAATTTTCTCAAAGAAGAAATACAGATGGCCAAAAGGCACATGAAAAATGCTCCACATCTCTAATAATTGGGGAAATGAAAATCAAAACAGTGAAGTATCATCTCATACCACAGAGACACATCACAAAGAACAAGAACAATCAGTGCAGGCATGGATGGAGGAGAGTGGGGGACAAAGGGACTCTCATTCATTTGCTGGTGGAAATGCCATATAGTCCAACCTTTCTGGAAAACAATATGGATATTCCTAAAAAATTGTAATTTTAATTTCCTTATGATCCAGCAATATTACCCTGAGGGATCTGACTCAGGAATACAAAAACATAATACAAAAATGACATCTGCACTAAGTTCATTGCACCACTATTTACAATAGGCACCATCTGGAAGCAACACAGGTGCCCAACAAGAGATGAGTGGCTAAAGAAACTGTGGTATGATTGCACAATGGAATTCTATGCAGCTGTTAGAAAAGAAAGTAATGAATTTTGCTTATTTATGGATGGACATGGAGAGTATTATGCTGAGCAAAATGAGTCAGAGGGAGAGGAATAAACATAGAATAATCTCATTTATCACTGGGATATAAGGAAAATAAAAGAGACTGCCAGGGGTGATTTCCAGAGACAATTGACATATCAGGAGGACGATTCCATGGTTGATAGCTTGCTCCAAAGAGTGGAGAGTGCAACTAAAATTAGAAGGTCTAATATGGAAAGAACATTCATGGCACACAAACATTTGCAGCAGTACATAATAATAAAATAATAATAAATAAAATAATAATAAAATAAAAAAAATAAATAAATAAATAAAATAAAAAGAAGAGGGGAAAATAAGAGTGAAAGAAAAGAATGAAGTAAAATGCCTGCCCCATAGGCAGGCAGGAAACGGAAGGGAAAGAAGGCAGGGAGGGAAGAAGGCATCAGGAAGGGTGAGAAAGAAACCATTGGCATTGGTGGTGGGAAATGCACACTGGTGAATGTTGTTATACACTGTATGACTATAACTCAATCATAAACAACTAAATCTCTGTGAAAAAACTATTATAAACAACCTTGTAGCCACGGTATTTAAATTTAAAAAAAGTGAATGTTAGTCCTGGTTAGTCAAAATATATGGAAAAATACACATTTAAAATAGCACCAGATTATTTAAAATATCATAAATTAATCTATAATCTTCACCATTGTTATACAATATAGAAACAACATTTGGTATGGCATATTTTATCTAAACTTCATAATTGATAATTATAGAAAGCACTTTATTAAAAATGAATCTTCCAAATCTTATATGCAAATACATTTTATTACAATATTTCCAAATATTATTCAGGCTTATCTCCATACACCCAATTTATATAGAAATCAAACTAATTTAGAAATAAAATGCAAGCTATTTTTTATTTTTATAAAAATGAAAGAAAGCTCATGCCTTCTTTACTAATCAGGCTTTTGATCATTATTGTAACTCAGAAAGGATATGATATAAAAGATGAAGGGAATGTTCTGTCCATGCAAGATATTAATAAAATGAAGGTAACATTATTACTTCTTATCTGAAAAGTTTCATTATTCATCTCTCTTATGTTATTTGCCAAACACATTATCAGTTTCTCTTTTTTTAAGTATTTCTGATATTAAATGATGATCTAATTATAGTTACTCAAAAGATATGAAAAAAATGATTATATATTATGAAGGATATTTAATTTCCCAATGTTGGACAAAAACAAGTTCTAAGTCTCTCCATTAACTATGACTAGACTATTAGTCCCAAGTCTTCCCTAATGGATAGAAATATTGCATTGAATATTGAATATTTCATCTACTGAAAAATTTATTTTAAAAATTTGACTATGACAAAATAGCAAGTAGAATTTAGGATCTGTAGAATATCTCCTTTTTCTCATTGCACAGAATTCTTTTTCTTTTCTTTTCTTTTTTTAAAATATATAATTTTTATTTTGATCATAGGGACTTACATATCTTTCACAGTAATATTTTAGGTACTAATTAACATTGAATAAAGGGAATTCCCATCACCAAACCTGTTATCCCTCCACCCCATTCCCATTCTGGATCCCATACCCCCACCCTTTTTTATATTTTAATACTATATTTCTTTTTTTATATTTTAAAATAACTATTCAAACATGTTTTACAAAGTGGTTCATGACTAAATTTCACTCATAGAGTATAAAACATCCTTCACCAGTGCACACTTTTGGCAATCAATTTCCTCAGTTTCTTCCTGCCATTTTCCATGCTCTCTACCACCTGCCTCTGAGCAAATATTCTCTCTCTCTTTCTCTTTCTCCTCCCTCTCTCTCTTTCTCTCTCTCTGTCTCTTACTGTCTCTCTCACACACACGCACTCTATCTCTTCTTCCTTTTTTACTCATTTAATCACTGGTTTACACTATTGTAAACAAAAGGCACATCACTTTTAAACAAAAATGCACATCACTTTTCTTTTAGAATCCAGTACTTGTCTAGAGTGGTCATTACTTCTTGTCTGAAAAGTTTCATTTTTCATCTCTCTTATGTTATTTGCCAAACACATTATCAGTTTCTCTTTCTTTAATTATTTCTGATATTAAATTATGATCTAATTATAGTTACTCAGAAGATATAAGAAACTATTATATATTTATATAATATAATAAATATAATATATAATTATATAAATCATAAATATTCATTTCCAATTATCATATTCATAGTGATCCCTTAGTTTCCTCTGCCCTAACTGCATTCCCTTGTTATTTGTGGGGTCCTACTATGAACTGTTCCTCCTGGCACTTGTCTCAATTGTCTTTGGATATTGTTACCTATATAAATATATTTATATAAATATGCCTATATAAATTATATATTACCTATATAAATATCCTTTTATGTCCACAAATGAGTGTGATTATTCTACATATATTCCTTTTTCTCTGAATCATGTTTATTAGCATAATACTCTACATCCATCCATATATAAGCAAATTTCATGACTTCATGTTTTTCTTTTTTTTTAATTTTTTAATAATATAATTTTTATTTTAAACATATTGTTGGCAATCATATTTTAGGTACAAATTAACATAAAATCAGGGGAACTCCCATCACCAAAAAGTCCTCCGTCCACCTCGGTTCCCATCCTACTTTCTATATCCTCTCCCCTACCCCCCCACCCCGGGGTTGCTAAAGCAAATGGTCCCCTCTGAGTCTAGCTTGCTACTTGGTGGTCTTACACCTGTTTGGTCTTGGTTACCCACTTTAACCCCCTGATTGGGAAGCGGGACTAGTCAGTACAAGTTATGTGGATTTGTTTGAGAAAGAAAAAAAAAGATAGAAGATAAAGAAAAAAAACTGATAAATAAAAATAAGTAAATAAAAAAGAAAAAGGGATCCTATACTCCTGGAATGGGTGGAGTCCTTCCAGAGGCTTTCATTATTGGTTTGAGAGACGGAGGGGAAAATGAAAGTGGTATAAAATAACTGTACATAAAGAATCGTCAAATGAAATATCCAGTGAGCATTCCAAAAAAAAATACCATATATAGGCCATGGTATTGAGATAGAAATGATCCACAAGAAAATCTCAAAAGACAAAGGGGAAACCTATACTGCCATCATAAGTATTAGACCTGTATTACACCACTTTTTACACGCCTTACCCTAAATGCAAGACACTCTCCTGCAACACCTGGTGCCTTGAGCTAATTTAACTTAATTTAATTTTTATTATTTTATTATTTTTATTTTTATTACTATTATTTTTTATTTTTATTTTTATTTATTTATTTTTCTCTTCTTTTTTCTTTACCTCATTTGGTAAAAACCTTTTCCTCTTTCCATATGTACACGTGAGCAATTTTTTTTTAATTTCTATGTTTATCTTCCTTGGGGGTGTGACCTGTTTTAGTTTTCTTCTCTCCCCACCCTCAAATGCACTGGGAAGATAATGTAACACCTTTTCTCCGTGCAAAGGCACACTAAAAAGAAGGGGGGGGGATCTATAAAACCGAGCTCTTATTCATTAGGGATAAGAACTCATACTTATTTACAATACAGGAGTACCTCCTACCTTGTAAATATGTCACGTGGACCCAACTTAGACCACAGGTGATCAGACACCAACCGTCCAGCCTTGAACCCTGGATCACAATTGTAGAAATGACATACTTCATCACAACAACCACAGGAAACAAATCCCAACTGGAATATCCGTAATAGTGCTCGGACACCAACAAGTGCCAGCCCTATTATGAAATACCCTGACAACGAGGAAAATGGGATCAATTCGACCTAAGAGCAAGTTATCCTACCTCACCAGCAAACGACAAGACAAAACTAGAAGACTTGTTACCCTTTGGTCTATCCATTTGCCAAGACCGTGATTTACAGACGACTGGTTGACAGAACCATGGCCAGACTATATGTATACTGGGACCAATAAAAAAG
>PVKC010009211.1:0-20964 GCA_004027635.1 Crocidura indochinensis
CAGTGCTGGCGGGGATGTGGAGAGAAAGGAACTCTTCTCCACTGCTGGTGGGAATGCTGTCTAGTCCAACCTCTATGGAAAGCAATATGGAGGTTCCTCCAAAATCTGGAAATTGAGCTCCCATTCTACCCAGCTATTCCACTCCTAGGTATATGCCCTAAGAACACAAATATTCAATACAAAAACCCCTTCCTCACACCTATATTTGTTGCAGCACTATTCACAATAGCCAGGCTCTGGAAACAACCAAGATGTCCTTCAACAGACGAATGGCTAAAGAAACTGTGGTACATATACACAATGGAATATTATGCAGCTGTCAGGAGAGATGAAATCATGAAGTTTTCCTATACATGGATGTATGTGGAATCTACCATGCTGAGTGAAATAAGTCAGAGGGAGAGAGAGAGAGACGCAGAATCGTCTCACTCTTCTATGGGTTTTAAAGAAAATAAAAATCATCATTGCAACAATCATCAGAGTCAATGAGAGGAGGCTGGAATTCCCAGTTTACTCCATGAAGCTCACCACAAAGAGTGGTGATTGCAACTATAAAAATAAATACACAGAAAACTACCATAATCACGTGAATGAATGAGAGAACTGGAGCCTGTCTGGAATACAGGTGTGGGTGGGGTGGGAGGGAGGGGGACTTGGGACATTGGTGGTGGGAATGTTGCACTGGTGAACATGACCGAAACCTAATCACAATCATATATGTAATCAAGACATTTAAATTTAAAAAAAAAAAGAAAAAAAATCAAAAAAGAAAAGAATAAATAAGGCTTCCCAATTCTTACCACAGGCTGTGTTCTTCACACGGACTGTATAGAAAGAGGAGGTACAGTAAATGCACCCTATATACACCTCAACCCAGACCCTTGTCTGGTCTGTATTGGAAATTGGGGACAAAAAAAAGTGGACTCTGACCTCCATCTAACACCATGCACAAAAGTCAAATCCCAATGGATTAAAGACCTTTATATCAGACCAGAAACTATGAAGTATATAGAAGAAAACAGGCAAAACACTCCATGACATTGAAACATCTTCAAGGAGGAAACATCACAGTCCAAAGAAGCAGAGAGAAACAAATAGGGCTACATTAAACTGAGCAGCTTCTGTGCCTCAAAGGAAACAGTGACTAGGATACAAAAGCTATCCATGGAATAGGAGAAATTATTCACCCAATACCATCAGATAAGGAGCTAACAACTAGATATACAGGTACTGACAGAATTTAACAACAAAAAAAAAATCTAACACTATCAAAAAATGGGGAGAAGAAATGAACAAACATTTCCTCAAAGAAGAAATACAGCGGGGCTGGAGAAATAGCACAGCAGTAAGGTGTTTGCCTTGCAAGCAGCCGACCCAAAACTAAACGTGGTTTGAATCCTGGCATCCCATATGATCCCCCATGCCTGCCAGGAGCAATTTCTGAGTATAGAGCCAGGAGTGCCCCTGGTGTGATCCAAAAAGCAAAAGAAAGAAAAGAAAGAAAGAAATGCAAATGACCAAAAGGCACATAAAAATGTTTCACATCACTAATCATCAGGAAGATGCAAATCAAAACAACAATGAGATACCACATCATGTCACTGAGATTGGCATACATCACAAAGAACAAGAGTAATCAGTGCTGGGGGGAATGTGGGGAGAAAGAAATTCTCATTCATTGCTGGTGGGAATGCCTAGTTCAGCCTTTATGGAAAACAATAGGGAGATTCCCCCCAAAACCTGGAAAATGAGCACTCATATAATTCAGCTATACTACTTCAAGGAATATACTCTAAGAACACAAAGCATAATGCAAAAATGCTCTCTGCATGTCTATGTTCAATATAGTTTTATTTACAATAGCCAGAATCTGGAAACAACCCAGATGTCCAACAACAGATGAGGGTCTAAAGAAACTGGTACATATCACAATGGAATAGTATGAAGCTGTCAGGAAAAATGAAGTCATGAAATTTTCCTATATATGGATGGATATGGAAACTATTATGCTGAGTGAAATGAGTCAGAGGGAGAGAGATAGACATAGAATAGAGTTACTCATCTGTGGGATTTAAGAAAAAGAAAAGATAGTATGATAATAATACCCAGAGACAATAGAAATGAGATTTGAAAGAACCACAAAAAATGGTGAGTGTAGATAGAGACATAACTACAGTAACAACTATCATGACAATGGTAGTGAATAAAACGGGAAGGAAAGAAGGACATTGGTGGTGGGAAGGTTGCACTGATGAAGGAAGTTGTACTTTTTTATGATTGAAATCCAACTACAAATATATTTGTAATTATGGTATTTAAATAAATATATTAATCAAAAACGACTAAACACAAAAGAAAAAGAAAATTCAAGCTATTCTACAAACAGTATTACTAGGAAAGAGTTGCTAGAGGAATATTGTCAGTACAGAAAAGTGATACATTTTCTGTAGTACCTTTGACTTTGGTGTTTTAGTTGAAGAGAAAATTTCATGGCTAATAAAACTAGAAAGGAGGAAAATATTTGTTGGTTCATGAAGGGGGATGTCTTGTTTGATCTTGAACTTTTCCCTTAGGATCTCTCCTTCATGGGCAGGGTAACTAAGGCAGTACAATGGAATGCAAGTCTGAGAAAGCAGCTTCAGGAAGATGAAGGATTATTATGTAAGAATCTGGTCTCCATTAAGCAGAGAACAAGATGAAATATGTTTGATTTCAGAAGGAAGGATTTTAGTCTAGATCCAAAATCTTTGTATTGGCAATTAGTAACATAGATGCCAAAGGGAGGCCTATCCTATCAAAAGATCTCTAGAATTATGAAATTATATTAATAGAATTCAAAACTTATCAGGCCTTCTGAGTATTATCTCTGGTATATAAGCTTTTGCCCTATGCTTGTCTAGGCTCACTTTTACTCCTTTCTAGAGAATACAATCATTCAAGTCTATTAAACAAATGCATGCAGTTGACCCAGCTTTTATCCTCAGCACCACATATAGTCCCCCAAGTCTTGTCAGTCTGTGATCCCTGAGCACAGAGAAAGGAGTAAGACCTGAACACTTCCAGGTGTATCCCCCACCCACAGAATTGGTCCATTGTATTTGAGTAAACTGATTACATTGAAAGAGACTTTTGGGGTCCGGGAGATAGCACGGAGGTAAGGAGTTTGCCTTTCATGCAAAAAGGTCATCGGTTCCAATCCCGGTACCCCATATGGTCCCCCGTGCCTGCCAGGAGCAATTTCTGAGCATGGAGCCAGGAGTGACCCCTGAGCACTGCCGGGTGTGACCCAAAAACCCAAAAAAAAAAAAAAAGAGAGAGAGAGAGACTTTTGATGTTATAATGATCTTATTATTTGCCTCCTCAAAGATTTCCATTCAAGTCAAGTAAATAGAAAACTAAAAGATGTTCAGAATCTAAAATTTAGTTTTCTCAGAGTGAAGCAAAAACTTGTGAGGATGGGCCAGTATCTTTTCTCCCTCTTTTCCCTCTCTTCTTTTCCTCCCCTCTTCTTTTTGTTTCAAAGCTGTTTTCAAAGAATCTTTCTCACAGTGAAGTGTTCACATTCTGTTTTGTCTTAGAAACTGGAAACATTTTTTTTAACTATTTGAAAGATGAGCAGAAGGGGGTGCTACAATCTGCATTTTGATGTTTTCTGAAGATTGAAGCTGGTAAATAATCATACAATTCTTTCCACTTTGCCTTAAAAATTTTTTTTTAATGCAGGACTATTTGGAATGAAACGATTAACAAGCAAGTCAGAACTTTCGGAAATTTCATATTCAAATGAAATTTATCAGGCAACAAGAATGGATATGTTTAAAATATAAAAACAATGAGCAGGGCTTGGAGAGATAGCACAGTGGCGTTTGCCTTGCAAGCAGCCGATCCAGGACCAAAGGTGGTTGGTTCAAATCCCGGTGTCCCCGTGCCTGCCAAGAGCTATTTCTGAGCAGACAGCCAGGAATAACCCCTGAGCACCGCCGGGTGTGGTCCAAAAATCAAAACACAAAACAAAAACCAAAACACACACACACACAAAAACAACATCGCATCTTTCATTTCTATTATTATTATTAACTAGATAATATGAGCACCCTTTGGTGTTGGTTTTGGACCATATCCAATGGCACTCAAGGCTTTCTCTTGACTCTGAATTCAGGGATCACTCCTGTCAGATTGTGGGTGAACCATACGGGATGCTTGTGACCAAATCTGGGTCAACAAACTGAAAGGTGTCTTCCCACTGTACTATTGTTCCACTACACTATGAACCCTTTTTGCTACAAATCACTTTGGTATACTTCATATATATTAAAACTCTAAAAAATTATCTTCCCCACCCCCCCATTCTTCCTACCTGGAAGTGCTTATGGAAACAATTCAGGAGTTCACACATGCAAGGCACATTTTCTATCCCATGAGCCACATCCCTGGCCCTAGAGACTTGTTTCTTTGAACTTTTCTGATTTTTTTGGAGGAGGTTTCCCAGCAAGGTTCTAGGTTACCTAGGATCAATGTGCTGCGGTAACTCAGCGGTGCTCAGGGAAACTTCAAGGTGACACCCAGAGTTATTAGGATAGAGTTAGGGCCATCACTTCAGGGTGTCACCCAGCACCATCACATGCTGGGCATGTGCTCCAGTCCTTTGGGTTATATTCCAAGGTTTTTGTTTGTTTGTTTGTTTTTTGGGCCATACCCAGTGACTCTCAGGGGTTACTCCTGGCTATGCACTCAGAAGTCACTCCTGGCTTGGGGGACCATATGGGAAACCGTCCTAGGCTAGCGCAGGCAAGGCAGGCACCTTACCTCCAGCGCCACCGCCCGGCCCCATAGTCCAAGTTTTTTAATGATGATGCTACTGCTGCTGCTGCTGATGACGACGACTATGATGATGTCAATGTAGTTAACAATAATAGGATTGAGTTTACTAGTGATGAAAATCAAAAGACAAATTCGGGGGGCATTTTTTGGATGAACCCTCCACCCCTCAAAAATAAGTTGTGTTGTATATGAAAATATTTCCATAAAATTACTCTTTGCCTGTTGTCCCACCTTGATCTTCCACGTGGGGGCGCTGTTGAGAGCCGAATACATAGTTTGGGAGTGAGGTGCTGGGGGTCTTTTGCCAGAGTTGGCTTGCTGGCTGGAGGTGTGTTTTGGAGCTAGCAGCATGCTGACAAAGGACTCTCTTCGCCCAACCCCTGCTGTCTGTGTGGATTATTTGCTGCGGATAAATATTACCAAGATCTCCCCCCAAAAGGGGACATGGGGATGGGAATCAATTTCTCATTCTGGGAGCTCTTTGTGGATACTCAATCAACAAAGGAGTAAATGGGACCCAACAAGTTGTATTTAAATAAGCTGAACAAATTGCAAGAAATTTTTGATGTTATAACAATCTTGTTAGTCCCTCCCCCTTTTAAGATTTTCATTTAAGTCAACTAAATAGAAAACAGAGAAGTTTACACCCTAAATCCTAAGGAAAGAAATCCCCGTCTAAGACATTCAGATAAAAGCTTGTTGAATGACTATAGATATGTGAAGGGAGAAATGAAAACCTTTCACACAGAGGCTGAAAAGTGACTCTTGTCTAGCTTGATGTAACTGGGGGAGAAGGACAAGGACCCTGAGATGACTGAAAGTCTGTGCTTGCCCAAATGTGGAACTTGAAGCTTGATTGAGTACCTACATCAAAATCCTACAAACCCCAGTCTTAGTCTGGTAACAGTGTTGGCGTCCTAAAGAGAAGTTACTAAAGATCTCTCTAAAAGAGACATGTTCTCAACCAAGGTGGTTCAAGCTTCCTTCAAAAGCCTATGAAATAAGAACTCACAATTCTAAAATGACAAAATACTTAAGGATTCTATCTATAATTACCAGGAAAAAACCAGCTACTATAAGGAGACCCTAAGAAGTCCAGAAATAGCTATTTTAAAAATAAGTATATCTGCAACTATTAGAAAATAATGCTGATATATTTACTAAGGGTAAATTTTTCAGGGAGGGACATTTGGGGGGGGGGGAATAAACAGTAAATTTTTCCAGTTTCCAAGGGGCTTATTTTGTATCCTTTTTCTTCCATAGCTTTACCTATGGAAAAACTCAGGATCAGAGTTCTGCTAGTTGGAAAGACAGTACTTCCTGTTATTTTCAGGCCATTTTTTTTTTCACAGAGGGTGTAGGAGCTTTCAACAAAGGGGCACAATTGCTGACCTTCCCTCTCAAGCTGCTGTGAAGTGGGGGAGGGTTGAGGCTGGGTGATTGCACCAATTTTTTCAGAGTCTGATGGTTCAGTGCCAGTCCTGTGGATATTTGGAGGCCACTAGGATCATTTTTGATGATGCTGGAGAATGTGGTACTTGGAATAGAAACTGGGGCCTTGAACAGTTAGACATGTGCTCTGTCACTTCAGTTATTTCTGACAACTGCAAAGGGATTCTAGAAATCTCTATCCTCACTGAGTTGAGTTTGGGAGGCAGAACCGAGTAATTTCTAAAGGTCCAGAAGAGGGAAACCCAAATGAAGAGAAAGAAGCAAGACAAAGTGATTTTTTTGTTTTGTTTTGTTTTGTTTTGGGGCCACACATAACAGTGTGGTCCCAAAGCACGCAGCAGGGGTTACTCCTAGTTCTGTGCTCAGAAGTGGCTTTTGGCAGGCTCAGAGGACCATATGGGATGTCGGGGGTTTGTTCCAGGTCGACACGTGCAAGGCAAATGCTTTACCTGCTGTGCTATTGCTCTGGCCACCAAAGTCAGTGACTTTAGGAGGTAATGCATGTGGTGATGTTTTCTTTGAGTGTAGGGTGGGGGAGGGAAATAGAAATGGAAGCAACTATTTATCAAGCACCTTCAAAAGAGACTGTGGTTAAGAATTGGCTAGAGCAATCTGTTAGAAAAATCAGATATTTTGACTGAAGTGAAGTTGAAAGTCAAAGAAATCTAATTGCAGAATAAGCCTGTCTGCTAGGGATTTCATGGGTTTTACTGCCTGGAACGATGCAAATTCATCTGGGCTTGGTTTCTTCTCTGCCCTTCCCCCGCCTCCCCACCAACATTGGTCTTCTGTGTTATAGACAAAATGACCAGAGTGTTCTGTTCCACTGACCAATGACACCAAGTGGAAGAAACAGGACATTTCTCAGAAGCAGAATTTTGCCCCTGGATTTTATCTTTATGTGGATCAAGTTGGGCTTGTAAGAGGCACATTCTATCAAAGGAACGTGCTGAAGTCCTGGCAACTTTTCACCCACGAGAAATCATTTGGGACTTCTTTGGGGCCGGTTTTGAGGCTACAGAACAGATTACATCATAATAAAACCCATTTTTGCTGCCTTTTTGCCCCCCCCCACCCCAGCCATATTTCCAGATGGCTGTCAGCTGCTGTCTTGGAAAGCATCCCACTCCAGGGGAGAAGGTAGATTAGCCTAGATTAGCATTATCATAGGTATTATCATAGCATATCATACCTTGAGGCACTGTGGTGTTACCAAGTAAACCATCCTACTTAAATGGGAAGTAATCAGAGTTAGTCACCCTGGGATCTGGAAAATCCCAAGGCAGGTTTTTCTTTTTAGTTTATTCCCTCCTCTCTTTTCCTGCCCTTCCTTTTTGCTTCTATTCTTCCTCCTCCACCCCTTCTGCTCTCTTCATCCTTCCTTTCATCCTCCCCCCCTTTCTCCCTTCCTGTCCTCTCTGCTCTCTCTTTTCTCCTACCTCTATCCTTTCTTCTGTCCTTCTCTCTTCTCTCCAGCTGGACTCTTCTGTTTGCACCTGGTGGCCTCAGACTAGACCTCAATGAATTGCCCTTTTTGTCTCTATCTCAGCCTCTAACAAGCAGCAGTGTGCACTGCTTGTCATGTAAAATGATTTGGGATCCAATCCCAGGCGACAAGTTTACAAGGTGCTCTTCCAAGGAGCTATTTTGGGGCATCTTAACATTATATCTTCTTTCCAGGGCCAGAATCATAGTACAGTGGGAAGGGCACTTGCCTTGAGTTCAATCTCCAGCACCAAATAGTCCTGCCAGGAATAATCCCTGAGCACAGTCAGGAGTCAGCCCTGAGCACCACAAGATATAACCCAAAAACCAGAGAGATAGCATGGAGGTAAAGAGTTTGCCTTGCATGAAGAAGGACAGTGGTTTGAATCCTGGAGACCCATATGGTCTCCCTAGCCTGCCAGGAGCGATTTTTGAGCATAAAGCCAGGAGTAACCCTTGAGCGCTGCCCACCCCTCCCCCAAAACAAAACAAAAAAGCTATAACCCAACCCCCCCAAAATCTTTTTTTCCTATTCTCCTTAACTATGTTCATTGTGCCATAGTTTTATAAAAGATTTTAATTAAGGTGTTTAAATAAAATATATTTAAAAAAAGAAAGAGGAGGTACAGTAAATGCACCCCATAATATACATCAACCCAGGCCCGTTGCCTGGTCTGTATTGTGAAATGGAGGACAAAAAAATAGAAGGAAAGCAAATCCTCTTGATGCTTCTGCTGACAGTGGTGACTGCAGGACTACTGGCAAGGATAACACCCAATTGGCTTGTAAACTATGTACTGGGACTCTTACCTAGACTGTGGATGGAGGGTTTCTGGGTCAAACTGTCACCCTGGTTATCCCTCTATTAAACTTTGACTTACCTGAAAAAAAATTTTATACCTAAGTAAAGAGCTGAGTTTTTCTCTTCTTCCTCCTCTTTTTCTCCCCTTCCTCCTCTTTCTTCTTTCCTCTCCCTTCTCCTTCTATTCCTCTTTCTTTGCCCTCATTTTCTTCCTTTTTTCTCCTTCCTTTTATTCTTTTTCTCTTCATCCTTTTTCTTCCTTCTCTTCTTCCTATACTTTCTTTTTCTTCTCCTCTTCCTTCTTTTTCTTTATTCTCCTTTCTTTCCTTTTTCTTACTTCTTTTCCTTATTCTCCTTTACTTCATTTTCTCCTCTTCCTCCTTATTCTTTTTCTTCTTTCCTCCTCTTCCTTTTTGTCCTCTTTCTTATTTTCCTCTTTCTCTTCTTCCTCTTATTCTCCTCCTCCTCCTCCTGTTTCTCAATTTTTCCTCTTCCTCCCCCTTCTTAATTTTTCCTCCTCCTCTTTCCCATTCTCCTTCTCACACCCACCAGTGTTCAGGAATTACTCCTGGTGATAACTTGGGTACCATACTCTGTAATAAGAATATGGTAAGCATTCATGCAAGATAAACACTTTGCCCACTGTCCTATCTCTGAAACTCTTTGCTTAATTTTCAAGAACAGCATGTATAAGGAGTGTCAACAGCAGGTTTTTTCCCTTCTTGCTGCCCTCTCTTGGTGTCAGACCTTTTACTATGCTCCAGTTGTCAGTGGCTGTTGTTGGTTTCTTGGTCAGGCTGCCAGAATCTGGAGCAGTGGCTCCAGACAGTGCCTGTGGACTTGAGGCTCCAGGTTCTGATAAGGTCCTAACTAGACTGGCAAGGTCCTATGCAGCCTTGGTCTCCTTCCTACTCAGCTTCTAACTGTGATCTCCAATCTTTGCCTTCTCACCTCATTTATCTTGGCATGGTTCTGCTTGGTCAGCCCTCCCCTGTCTGGGTCAAATAACTTATATTCTCTTTCTATGTTTAATTTCCTCTGTAAAAAGACTTCTTAGCATGTTCTCTGTTTCCCCAACTGTATCTTGGTCAATGACTGCATATGCCCAGGGGTCAGGGTGGAAGGTGGAAGGTGGAAGGGCGATAGAGGTATCAAGCAGGAAGATCCTTGAATAGAGAAATTTTCTTGTTGAAAATTTCACCACCCTTAAAGTAATAAGAGATATTTTGGGGTATTACAGAATTATGAATTTCTTTTTCATTATTGCATAACACTCCGAAATTGTAGTTTAAAAAAAAAGGAGGGAAATAAATTCTTCTTGGGGACATGGGGGGGGGCTAATTTTGCCATCATTGGGAGCCACAGATTGTCTATTTGAGGACAATGAAAAGAGATAGTGCGAGTTGGTAGACAAATTGGGACTAGAATATAAGCAGTATGTTCTAAACAGGACTGACAAAAAGGCATTAGAATATATTTGGTGTACATTGGCCTTGAATTGCAAACTGAGGCTGCCAATTAAAGGGTGGAGGTTGTTGGTAGGAAGATGAGGTGAATAAAGATTATGTCAAGACAGTGTTGGGTGGTCTTGGGAACTTTGCTGGAATGAAAGTGCAGCTGTTTGGCATATCAAAACCACCAACGGGTGCTGGGAAATAGTGCAGGAGGCCAGACATATGCCTTTCATATATCTGCATTGGTGTTGACCCAGGTTCAAATCTCTAGTACTGCATATGGTATCCTGAATACCAACCAGGAATTATACCTGAGCACAGAGCCGGCACTAGTCTCTCACTTGATGTATCTTCACAAAAGCAAGGTAAAACAAAATAAAAAGACCATAAAAGTTCATAACCATTAGTGCTACTACAATCATGTTATCCAAAATATAGTAAGATAAACACATAACCAATAAATATTTTATTTTAAAAAGACAGCTCACAGGCTGGAGTGGTGGTGCAGTGGTAAGGCATCTGCCTTGCCTGCACTAGCCTAGACAGACCACGATTTGATCCCCCAGAGTCCAATATGGTCTCCAAGTCAGAAGCAATTTCTGAGCGCATAGTCAGGAGCAACCTCTAAGTGTCATAGGGGGTGGCCCCAAAACAAAACAAAAGAAAACACAGTGGGTAGGAAATTTGCCATGAATGAGGCCAACCAGGGTTTGATCCCTGGCATCCTATCTGGTCCCCCAAGTCTGCCAGGAGTGATTCCTAAGTGCAGAGTGAGAAGTAACATCTGAGCACTGCCATATGTGGCTAAAAAATCAAAACCAACAAAAGATCTAAAAAAGCACCTCAAACCAGTCTTTTGGCTGTCAAGTGAAACCACCCGCCAGTCTCCAGAATTAGAATGGAATTTGACCCAGGACTAGGGATTTTGATTTGGGGGGCTGGGAATCTTAGATTGATTTCTTTCAGCAGGAAAGCTGAACTGACCAGAGATTCTAGTAAATGAACAGGTTTAGGATACAAGATTACATAGATTTAAAACACTTTTAATATGTTTAGATCTTAGATTGTGTTTGTGAATGTGTGTGTGTGGTGTGTGTGTATGTGTGTGTGTGTGTGTGTGTGTGTGTGTGTGTGTGTGTGTGGCACACGTGCTTCATGAAAAGGCTCATCTAAGAATCATGCATTGTTGTCAGTCCAACCTGGCAGGGGCACTGAGGAAATACTGGGTTGGACAAGAAACAACAGCACTGGTTTCTAAGGCTGAATTCCTTCTCCACCCGGCAACAAAGCCAATCTTGTCTGGGTGCTGGGTTTTAACTTCCCCAGGAGCAACTTCATCTTCATTGCCAATGGAGGGCTTCACCTATTGGGGGGGAAGGAAAGGAAGGGTTGCGGCAGAGCTCAGGGGTTATTCTTGACTCTACTCATGGATCACTCCTGCCAGTACTTGGAGGACTGGCCAGAAATTGAACCAGGATCAGCTACATGCAGGCAAGTACCTTGACCCCTATACAATTTTAAGGCTGCACCATCTTCCAAATTTGCCCAGCTGTCACCTTTATGGGAGGTGAAAATCTAGCAACCAGTCCTTTGAATTCTTTTTTGGGGGGTGGGGATGGAGAATCACTACACCAGGACATGCTCAAGGGTTACTCCTGGTGGGACCTAGTGGTACTCAATGCTTACTCCTGGCTCTGATCTCAGGAATCTTTCCTGACAGGCTGGGGATGGGGGATTGAACTTGGATTGGCTTCATGCAAGGCAAGAACCCTATGCTGCCTTATTGCTTTGACCGTCCTGAGCGCTGGCATCTTAAAGGTACCGCATGGATGTCCACAGACGCTGAACTCTGCAAGTCAATGGGAAGTCAGTGAACCTGCAGCCACATCAGCAGCGAGGAAAAGATACATGTCAGTCATGTTAACTTGGTTCATCTTGTATTTTTGTTTGTTTGTTTGTTTTTGCTTTGTGACTTATTCGTAAAATCCTGAGTAGAAAACCAATCAAGACAAGACCAAAAAAAAAAAAAAAAAAAAAAAAAAAAAAAAAAAAAAAAAAAAAAAAAAAAAAAAAAAAAAAAAAAAAAAAAAAGAAGAAAGTCACTGCATTGAAGAGTAAAGGGGTTTCTCTTGGGCAAGGCAGTTCCTGGTCTCTCCTAGTCCCAACTCTGCCGATTCTCAGGATCTGGAGAAGATCAGAATCTTTTCCTCTCAATGCCACACGAAGGAGGCCAACTCTGTTGAGATCCAGAGAAATAAAATTAATCAGAAGTTGCTTCCCTTTCCCCCTCACCTTAACCTACTTTGAGCTTTATGAATATTAAGTAACACAGTTCCCAGCAACTGTGGAACTGAAGTAACATAGTGTTGGTGTTTGAGGTGTACAAAGTTTGGGGTTGACATGTCAACCATCAGGTAGACACAACACCTATCCACCACTGTCAATGCTTTCCTAATTTCCACCAGCTACTACTTGCTAATCTCAATCATCAAAGGGCAAATAACACATTAAGAGTGTCAGCCCCATGGGGCCAGAGCAATAACACAGCAGTTAGGCATTTGCTTTGCATGAGGCTGACCCAGGACAGATCTGGGTTTGATTCCCGGCATGCCATATGGCCCCCCAAACCAGGAGTGATTTCTGAGCACATAGCCAAGAGTAAGCCCTGAGCGTCACCAGATGTGGCCCAAAAACAAACAAACAAAAGCAAAACAAAACAAAACAAAAAAGAGTGTCAGTCCCACTCTCATTCACTGCTGGTGGAATGCTGACAACTGGTCCAGCCTTTTTGGAAAACAATATGGATACTTCTCAAAAAAAAAAAAAAAAAAAAAAAAAAAAAAAAAAAAAAAAAAAAAAAAAAAAAAAAAAAAAAAAAAAAAAAAAAGAAGAAAAAGAAGAAATTGAGCCTCCATATAATCCAGCAATAACACTCCTATGGATATTCCTTAGAAGCCCAAAAACACCATGCAGAAAAGCCCTTGGCATTCCTATGTTCATCACAGCACTATTTAAAATAGTCAGAATCTGGAAACAATCCAGATGCCTGACAACAGAAGAGTGGCTAAGAAACTGTGGTATATCACACTATAGAATACTACAAAGCTGTTAGGAAAAATGAAGTCATGAAATTCGTGGATGGATACAGAGATTATTATGCTGAATAAAATGAGTCAGAGGGATAGATATAGAGTAATCTCACTGATTTGTGGGATATAATAAAAATAAGAGATAGGGGAGCCAGGCGGTGGCACTGGAGGTAAGGTGCCTGCTGCCTAGCCTGCGCTAGCCTAGAATGGACCACGGTTCGATCCCCCGGTTCCCATATGCCTGCCAGGAGCGACTTCTGATCGCATAGCCAGGAGTAACCCCTGAGCATCACTGGGTGTGCCCCCCCCCAAAAAAAAGAATTAAAAAAATAATAGATAGTATGGTAATAATGTTCAGAGACAATAGAGATAAAGATCAGGAGGAAGCTTGCCATAAAAAGTTCAATTAGGGTAGTGAATGGTCCACTGTGACAATGATAGTTAGAATTGATCACTCTAGACAAGAACTGGGTGCTGAAAGGGGATAAAGTGACATGCATGGCACCTCTTTATTAACAGTAATGCAAAACGCACTATCATAAAAGAAAAAGAAAAGAGAGAGAAAGAAAGAGAGGGAGAGAAAAAATAAAATGTGTGCTCCAGCGGGTATGGTAAGAGAGGGTGGCAGGAAATACACTGGTGAAGGGTGGTGGACATTGTATACCTGAAATTCAATCATGATCAATTTTGTAATCAGGGTGATTAAAGTAGTTATATATAATTTATATATTATTAATTATAATTATATATATTAAAGTGTAGGTCCCAGGAACCTATCCCCTTTCATCTATCACAAAGAGAGCAGAGCACAAAGAGGACAGAACCTGGCATTCTCAAGAGCAGGACTTGGAATGAACCAGCCACACTGATGGAAGAACGTACTTTATTATAATTTTTTTTCAAAAGTCAAACAAATGAAATAAATAAACAAACAAAAATTTGGAAGGGGATAAAAAAAGTTCCTTGTTTTCTAAATGATCCAATAGGCCAGTTCCCCCATCCCAGTGTCCAGTCATCCACATGATTGAATGCCTTGGTGTGGTGCAGCCAGTCCTGGATATGTTCAGGAGACAAAGCAGGCCTGTAACTGACCCAGAAAGGAATCAAATTCTCAGCACATCAGGTTATTCAAGTATGCTTTATAGATTGCTTTTATTTTCTTCCCGTTGTGATTCTCACTCTCCACAAGAATCCTTTCTGCTCTCTGACTTATGCAATGCCCAAGAATGATACCTGTACACACACCCTTGCTCCACTCTGAGAGCACAACCTCAGCTTCTTCAACTCAGAGAACTCATGATTCTCTCCCTCTCTTGACAAGTGCTGTCACTGTTGTGCTATGTGACAGCTGGAGTAGGAGTGGGGGCACAGGGAAATGATTCCCCAGAGAGTCATTCATCATGACAATAAATGCTGTTTTGGACCACCATATCTTTCGTATCATAAGACACACTCCCCACCCCCCAAAAGGTGGGTCTTACAAAGAAAATGCCGACTGGAGCTGAAGTCTGAGTGCAGGGGAGGAGAGCATCTAAAAACTATGTGCATCTTCGCAGAAATGGAAACACATACCCTGCTCATGGATTGGCAGAATTAACATCATTAAAATGGCAAGCTCCCCAAAGCATTGTACAGATTGAATTCGATCCCTCTAAAGATACCCATGACATTCTTCAAAGAAGTGGATAAAGCACTTATGATATAAATAAACACCCTCGAATAGCTAAAGCAATCATTGAGAAAAGGAATATGGGAGGCATTACTTTTCTCAATTTTAAACTGTATTACAAAGCAATAGTTATCAAAACAGCATGGTATTGGAATAAAGACAGACCCTCAGATCAGTGGAATAGGCTTGAGTACTCAGTGAATGCCCCCCAGACATACAATCATCTAATTTTTGATAAAAGAGCAAGAAATCCTAAATGGATCAAGGAAAGCCTCTTCAACAAGTGGTGTTGGCACAACTGGTTTTCCACTTGCAAAAAAGCTAACTCAGACCCCCAGCTAACACCAGTTAAAATCTAAATGGATTAAAGACCTTGATATCAGACCTGAAACCATAAGGTATATAGAACATAGGTAAAACACCCCATGACATTGAGACTAAAGGCATCTTCAAGGAGGAAACTGCACTCTCCAGACAAGTGGAAGCAGAGATAAACATATGGGAATATATTAAGCTAAGAAACTTCTGCACTGCAAAGGAAATAGAGCCCAGGATATAAAAGCCCCCCCCACTGAGTGGGAGAAACTATTCACCCAATACCCATTAGATAAGGGGCTAATATCCAAAATATACAAAGCACTGACAGAACTTTACAAGAAAAAAACATCTAATCCCATCAAAAAATGGGAAGAAGAAATGAACAGATACTTTGCCAAAGAAGAAATACAAATGGCCAAACTGCACATGAAAAAATGCTCCACATCACTAATCATCAGGGAGATGCAAATCAAAATAACTATGAGCTACCACTTCACACCACAGAGATTGACACACATCACAAAGAACCAGAACAAGCAGTGCTGGTGGGGATGTGAAGAGAAAGGACTCTTATTCACTGCTGGTGGGAATGCTGTCTAGTCCAACCTTTATGAGAAGCGATATGGAGATTCCTCCAAAAACTGGAAATTGAGCTCCCATACGATCCAGCCATATCATTCCTAGGGATATATCCTAGGAACACAAAAATACAATACAAAAATCCCTTCCTCACACCTATATTCATTGCAGTGCTATTTACAATAGCCAAACTCTGGAAACAACCAAGATGCCCTTCAATAGATGAATGGCCAAAGAAACTGTGGTACATATACACAATGGAATATTATGCAGCCATCAGGAGAGATGAAGTCATGAACTTTTCCTATACATGGATGTATCTGGAATCTATTATGCTGAGTGAAATAAATCAGAGGGAGAGAGATAGAGGCAGAATAGTCTCACTCATCTATGGGTTTTAAGAAAAATAAAAGATATTTTTGCAATAATTCTCAGAGACAAAAGAAGGAGGGCAGGAAAGTCCAGCTCAGGACATGAAGCTCACCACAAAGAATGAGTGCAATTAGAGAAATAACTACATTGGTAACTATCATAACAATATGAATGAATGAAGGAAGTAGAAAGCTTATCTAGAGTACAGGTGGGGGGTGGGGAGGAGGGAGATTTGGGATATTGGTTATGGGAATGTTGCACTAGTGAAGGGGGGTGTTTTTTACATGACTGAAACCCAACTATAATCATATTTGTAATCAAGGTATTTAAATAAAGATAGTAACAAAACTATGTGCATATTACTGTCAGGTGTATCTTTTTTTTTTTTTTTTTTTTTTTTTTGGTTTTTGGGTCACACCTGGCCAGTGCTCAGGGTTTACTCCTGGCTCCATGCTCAGAAATTGCGCCTGGCAGGCACGTGGGACCATATGGGGCACCGGGATTCAAACCGATGACCTTTTGCATGAAAGGCAAACGCCTTGCCTCCATGCTATCTCCGGGCCCCAGGTGTATCTTATAGAGCGATAAATATGGTTATTTCCATGACAGTTCACCTAGACTCTGCAGCAAAACAATGGTTTCCTAGCATCTATTTATGGGGAGGAGATCCAGAGTGTGTCAACAGATTTTGCTGCTCAAGGAAGTGCACAAACTACGTGTGGTTGATGAAGAATCTCGAAGCAGTGTTCACCTCTGTGGCTGGAATGTGTGTGCCCTTCATTTCACAGCTCAGCTGCTGGTAGCAGAAGTGTAGACAAGCCCGCCCTGAGTCTGGCCTGTACTACCTTCAGGGCTTCATGTAGAGCAAGAGGCCTTCTCAGTTTGCATTCTGGCTAAAGCGTCTTCTCCCACTTTTCCCCAGTCTACCGAATGGGTTGATTTAAAGGGCTGCTCTGATTCAAGCCTCTCCAAAAACATTGTAACTGATGAATTAGCAGCCCAAATCTGCTGCTTGTGTGGTACTCAACCCCCCCCCCCCTTTTGCCCACACACCAGAACAATCATCGCTCAGCCCCAAGATTGGGATTCTTCTCTGTGGAGTCCCTGAAGATAAAAAGGCAGCCAGTCTTTATAGTAACTTCAATTCCCATGTTCAGCATCTTTGGCTTCACCACGTCCTTTAGACTTACATATTCTGAAAAGCAAGCTGCCATTACCAGACACGACTGAGTAATCTGAGAACAATTTACTATGGGAAGACACCCGAAACAAAACAACACTTCTCCCCCTTCCAGCACATACAGTCTGTCAAAACAAAACACTTTGGACATCCTTTTCTTGTTTTGAAACCATTTGCCCCATCGCATATTTAATAAAGCATACAGTACTTACTTCGTCTGGCAGCGTTTAATGCAGTAATTTATATACAAAGAAAGACCCAAACATTCAGCCACAGATGTCATCAAATAAGAGGAAGTTTGTAATAATGGTCTGTAATTTAGCATCGAGATTTTGGGATGCCTTGTTAAGAAAAACAAAAGGGCTTATTAACTCACTTACCCCTCGTTTTAACTCTATTTTTAAATTGACAGAGAAAACACCCAATTACAGTGGTAATTTGTGAAGGTCAGGCATTAGCTGAATAGGACAGAAAAAGCTATCATAGCAATGAGGAATTAGCAAAGGTGTGTTTTATTTAAGTTAGGATTATATCTTTTGTCAGGAGCAGTGAGGTTTGCGCCACAACTGGCTCTCCTCAGGGCCTGCCTGTTCTTGACTGTGTGCTCAGGAATACTCATGGCTGTGCTTAAGGACCAGTATGTGGAACTAAACGGTGAACGTTGAGTAGGAGCTAGAGAACTGGTCAGTCATATGCAAGGAGAGTGTCTTAACCTCTGCACTCTCACTTTGATCCAAGGTATATATTTCATGAAAGTGAGTGTCAATCTGCCCTTTAAGCAGTCAAAATAAGTAACTTAGAGTTGCTGCCTAATTGATGCCATCTTTTTTTTATTTTGGTTTTTGGGTCACACCCGGCAGTACTCAGGGGTTACTCCTGGCTCCATGCTCAGAAATTGCTCCTGGCAGGCACGGGGGACCATATGGGGTACCGGGATTCGAACCGATGACCTTTTGCATGAAAGGCAAATGCCTTACCTCCATGCTATCTCCCAGGCCCCTGATGCCATCTTAACTGCAGGAAAAGATCATGTAGAAATACAGAGATGGAAGCTCAAATGGACAAAGCTTAGGCTCACATGTGTAAGGACTGAACAGTTCAATCTCTGACCTGAAAACTTGGATTCTGTACCACTGTATGCCAAAAAGCATCAGGATTTAAGGGAATTTGCTATAAATAATATCAGAAAGTTAAACTGGTTCATCAAAGTTGTGATTGTGTAGGGTTGGAGAGAAAACTCAAAGGGCTTATGCATATGTTTTGTATGTGGAAGGCTTGGGTCTGATCCCATGGAATCCCCAGAGATTTACAGAGTGAGCTCAGAGCCAAAAGGAAGTTCCGAGCATCACTGGTAATTCCTGAAAACCCAAGATACATATAAAGGTTTACAAGCAAGTTTTACGTAAGAGAATCTGTGACTTATAACAAAAACCCAGGTTAAAATAGGTGTCATTCATTACATTTACTCCTACACTTTGAAAGGTAATAGGAGGAATTGTTGTTGTTCCTGGAGGCTACCATAAGCTTGGCTGGCATCGGAGGGGATGGTGCTGAATGAGAGAAGTTAGAGGCAGACGGAACATAGGGTGATCTCAGTTAATGGTATATATGGAGGAACAGTCAAAGGATGAGACAATATCAATCAATATCAAACTTTGAATACTAGACTACAGATCCAAGTGTGCCAGGTTGGTTGGGGAAAGAGGAAAGTGATGTGGGGTAGGACTAATGGGAGTCCTAGGAAGCATAGGTGGAGCATCTAGATGGTGTCAAGGATATTAAGAGTATAACTGTCAGTCAACAAATAATGAGAGGATGGGTCAGAGTAAGGAAGGCCAGACCTGCCACATAAATATGGTGGAAGGTCTTTCCTACATCAGTGGTAACTTGGTCCATCAATGCCATAATCTTGAACACTGTTTGTTTGCTTGGCTGATAGGTTGGATTTGGTGTGGAGAGTGGATTTTGATGGAGCAAGACTGTTTTATGGGAATTTGTTTAGAAATATGAGAGAGGAGAGAAAGAGAGAACACAGTCAGTGGTAGTCAAGACACTTGCCTTACCCATGGATGATCCTATTATTTTTGTTTTGTTTTGTTTTGTTTTGTTTTTGGGTCATACCCAGCAGTGCTCAGGGGTTACTCCTGGCTCCATGCTCAGAAATTGCTCCTGGCAGGCACAGGGGACCATATGGGGCACCGGGATTCGAACCAATGACCTTTTGCATGAAAGGCAAACACCTTACCTCCATGCTATCTCCCGGGCCCCCGGATGATCCTATTATTATCCCTGTCATCCCATATGGTCCCTGAACACAGAGCCAGAAGTAAGACCTGAGTACTTAAATTGTGGCTCCACAAAAAGTGTGAGAGAGAGAGACAAAAAGAGAGAGTGAGAAAAACTGAAGGCAGCAAAGAAACATGGAGACAAACAAGTGCAATACTTATTCAAGGGAGAACACAGGCTAAAAGAACAAGCTTTGAACACCATTGTAACCATTATTACCTAAACAATAAAAATAAAAAATTTAAATAAATAAAGAAGTAAATAGGAACCTATTTACCTGTTTACTAAATAGCCACCTTTAGGAATCCCCAGCTTATCTCTTGCAGCTATTGTGTTGGCAAAGCTCAGGCCAGTGGTGTTGATACAACCAGAACTACAACTGTTGGTTCTTGACAGCCACGGAGTCCTATAGGGTCTGACTCAATGTCTTCAGGTTGGTGGGTCCAAAGGCTATTGCATGGAAGTAACAGGCTCCATGAATTTTTGTTGCTTTTCTTTGAATAGGGACATGTGGTCTTGCTGCTTTGGTTAACTTATAAATTGCACAAATAGAACTGGGGTCAGCTACTTGCCATTCAAGCACACTACCTTCTTCCTCTCTCCCACCCTCTCCCTCTCATAGCTTTTTGTTTGTTCTTTAACAAATCCAAAGTTTAGGCCAAACATTCTTTTCTTACCATAAAGAATTCCATGTCTACTGATGCCTTCAACGGCATCTGTGTGGATTAGAAGATTTAAAGCTACTAACAACTCTCATGGATTAAAATAGCAATAAATTTGCTTCTCCATAGCCATTACCACCTCCTACTCTTCACCCTGTGATAAATTGCAGTGTGGGGTAGGGCCTCTTCTTAGGGAGAGGAACTGGCTATGGCATGAGTCCATGGGAGTTTAGAACTTTGGTAAGGTGGGATGGGGATGGTGGGTGTGGGGAACTTAGATTTTGATGAACTTTCAGCATTACCTATAGTGTCTGAATCTGTTTTTTGATCAACACTTACTTTGGCAGATAATGTATTAGGTGCTAAAGGCACTGGTATGAATCAGACATGCTTTCATTGCTTCCAGGCAAGCAAGCAAAGCCTGAAAGGAAAGACCTAGGTGTAGAAACACATGTCCAAATTATTGTATGTTATGTGAAGATGATAGTAGACAGAAAGAAGTTCTGTCTCACTTGCTAGGGCTACTACAGTAAAGTACCATAGATGGAATGATATAAAGACAAGGCAATCTTATTACCTAATGATCCTACACACTAAAGTCTAAAATCATGGTACATATCTTCTCTGAAGACTCACCAGTAGCAGCGCAGGTGGATCCTGACAATATTTGATCTGTGGCTGTTATTATATCACTCCCTCCCTCTACTTTCATCTTCACATGCTCCTCCTCCCTGGGATGTGTCTAAATTTCCTTCTACTGATAAAATAATAAATGCTATTGGATTGAAAGCCAAG
>PVKC010009212.1:8920-27255 GCA_004027635.1 Crocidura indochinensis
TATCTGTCTCTCTGTCGCTTTCTTTGTGTTACTTTCTCTCTATCTGTGTCCCCTGATGTTTTGCTAATTAACAGTTGCCACAACACTTTGATAACCATAACTAAATGGCACCAATGAACAGAGAGCAAGGATCATGACAGTAAGAAAATGTCAAATGCACTCATTTTCTCCCAATCAGCCCAGCACCTCAACTGTCCTGCTTTTATATGTCATTGGAACCCTGATGCTTTTAATAGGAATTCAAAGCTCCAGAAGTTCCTGTTTTTGAAGAATGACATTTCCACTCAGGACTACTGGAGAACTGTTCATTGAGTGTGGTCACACATAGTGGAACTCAGTTTATCTTGGCTCTGTATTTGGAGGACCATATGATGCCAACTTGACCCATTGAACTGTCTCTCCAGCCCTAGGAAAATATTCTTGTGTATACATGTGTGTGTGTGCAAAAATGGGGTTACACATTGAGAAGGAGTTGGCCATCACAAGTAAAGCAAAAGGTCTTCATGCCCTGTGACCCAGATTTCTGTTTCTGCTTACAGATATCAACCCAGAGAAATTTCCAGATGTGCATAATGATGTTCACAGCCAGAGTGTTTTTTAACAGAGAAAAACTTAAAAAAATGCTCTTATATATCAAAAGGGACTAAATGAATTAGAAAGGGTTAATGAATTCTGGCGTCATTAAAAGCAACTTAACCCACTTATGACAACCTGGGTAAATCTTAAAATACAATACTGAAAATGAAAGGCTAATCAAAAGATACATAAAACATTTTAGCACATTTTGGAAACACATAAAATAAATATATTATTTATAGATTTCCATATATATAGGAAAAGTACAAAAACCAGTATGGAAATAACATACACTAAGTACTACTTCACTGGGGTGAGGGACAAAGGAGAGACAGGTGGAAAACTGGGCCTTTGAGTTATACATCTTTGAGAAAGCATGTTCAAAGGAAGTGTTTTCCAATATTCACCCATAACTCAGCAGAGGGGGAAGATAAGCTGTGCTTGTCACTAGATGCAGTCAGTTCTGAAAGGCCAATGTAATCAAAGGTTTGGGGGCTGGGAGATAGCATAATGGTTACCTGCACCAGACCTAGGGTCAATCCCTCACACCATCTGGTCTCCAAAGCATTGCTAGCGTGGCCCTTGATGGTCCTTGGCATCACAGTGCCCAAGCAACACTTTATTCTGGATCCCCATTATTGAACCACCACCATGCTCGGCAGGTGGGAGTGGCCATGAGCCGCTTCTTGAGCACTGCTTGTCCAGCCCTCCAAAGTTTTTAATTAAAACAAATACAAGAATAAATTTTCTTCTGCTATTTTTTCCAGTGCTGGTGTAGGTCGAACGGGAACCTTTGTTGCATTGGATCGAATCCTGCAACAGTTAGACTCCAAGGACTCTGTGGATATTTATGGAGCAGTGCATGACCTGAGGCTTCACAGGGTCCACATGGTCCAGACTGAGGTAAGTTCCACAGCCTGGGAGACGCAGGTCCCTCCAGTCACCAAAATGTCAAGGGGTTAATTGGATAAGGGGAAATGACTTTGACTCTAGAAGAGAAAGAAAACTGAATATATATGTTTCCTAGGACAAAATGGCAATTATTTTGAAATCTCAAAGTACCTTTGACCGCTTTCTTCTGCAGATGAGTAAAAGAAAGATGGATCTTTTTGGGGGGTTGGGGTTAGGAGAGAGTAGGGTTGGGCCTATACCCTTTGGTTCCCAGGGCTTAATTCTGATTTTGCATTCAGAAATTACTCCTGATGGAATTATTCCTAGGGGGACTATTATTAGGGGATACACCCTAGAATACTGCCCTACCCACTATGCTCTCTTCAGCCCCATATTTCTTTATCAGTCTTTTTGTAGGGCCACACCCAACAGTGCTCAGAAATCACTCTCAACTCTGTGTTAGGGCAGACTCAAACCTAGTTATGCTCAGGGAAATTGTACAGTGCTGAGGCTCAAACCGTAGCCGTCTGCTTGCAAAGCCAAGCTCTCAGTCTCTTGTACTCTCTACTACATACAACTGTCCTAATCATATTACATTTCACTTTTTTTCAATCTTGGTTTGCATTAGAATCCAAAGTCCACTTGTTGCCTTTGGTTGATATTTCTTTTTAAATAATCTTTTCTCTGATAATAGGACCTCCCTTGGATGTGTTTGCCTGTCACTTGTTCATTACAGAGGCCAATTTATGTGTTCCAGAGAGTTTCCCACCCTGAAAGTAACTGGCAACATTTTCATGGTAGTCATGTCTTTCTGTATTTCTTAAAGATTCTGTCATATTCTAAGGGCCCCATTAAATTCGAGATGCTTCGATGTGGCTTTGTCATTCCTGTCACATCTCATGAGGGAGCACTTCCTGTTTGTGCCAGATGAATTCAACAATAACCATCTTCTTCAACATTCTTCAGCTTTTCACTTAATAGTTTTGTCAGCAGCTATTTATTGATGGCTACTGTCTACTGTCTTCATTTCATGAAGGCTCACACTATTTGGAATCCTTAGACTTCAGTGGTCTCCACAAGACTACACATTCTTAGGTGGTAGTAACTTGTTTTCCTCTCTATCCTCAATGTGCTTTTTTTTTTTTAATATCTTAAAAGAATGGAAAATCTTGGTCTTATAGCTTTGCCACTCAAAAGTCACCAGCCATAGTTTTTGGTTGTTTGGGTTTTCTTTTGAGGGGGTTGTCCACACCCAGCTGTTCTGAGGACTGACTTCTGACTCTAAGCTCAAGGATCACTCCTGATCCCTGAATGTGGAAGAGCATATATGGTGCTGGGGACTGTACCCAGGTCAGCTATGTGTAAGGCAAGGAATCTACCTGAAATGCTGTCACTCTAGGCTTTGGGTTTTTGTTGTTGTTATTGTTGTTGTTTTGTTTTGTTTTGGAGTCATACCTAGCAGTGCTCGGGGATTGCTTCTAGAGGACTTGGGGGACCATATAGAGCCCTGGGGAGCCAATCCAGGTCAACTTCAATGTAAAGCAAACACCCCTACCTTCTCTACTATCTCTCTGGCCCCCCAAACTTAGTATTTCAATAATTTATTTATTGTTACTTCTAAAAACTCAACACATTCTTTTTTTTCTTTTGGTTTTTGGGTCACACCCGGCAGTGCTCAGGGGTTACTCCTGGCTCCATGCTCAGAAATTGCTCCTGGCAGGCACGGGGGACTATATGGGGCACCGGGATTTGAACTGATGACCTTTTGCATGAAAGGCAAACGCCTTACCTCCATGCTATCTTCTGGGCCCCTACATTCTTACCTTGTAATTGATGAAGTAGAAATTATAACACTGTAAGTAGTGTCAGTGTCTGTGTTTGTGCATGCACACACGCACACATGCTTATCTCTTTGGCTATGAGTTGTCAAATGCTTCGTGGGCCATATGTCACTTTCATAAGACTTCACAGAATTATAGAGGTACATATTGGCAGAGCAAGCACTCTGCATGCTGAATATCACTGATTGTTGTCCATAGAAGGAATAGCAAGTGTACCCAAGCTCTCCCTTTCTTTTCTTGTCCATAACTTTTCCTTTTTCTTGTTCTTTTCTCCCTCCTCTTTTCTGATCTGAGGACTTCTTTGTTCTTGATCCTGGTTTGCAGTTTCAATATTCAAGTTTCCCAAAGTTCTGCCTGCAAGACACTCCTCTTTTCCTTTCCATCTTCATGTTTCCCAGGTCATATTCTTCTTCCCTAAGTTCCTGCCTTTATACAAACAATGCCTTCTTCCAGTTATCCCAAACCAAACTTATATCTGTCTTTAAAACAAAAAATATTCTGTCTATACTTGCCATCTCCAATTTATCTATCCTTGTCCTTCATCTGTCAAAGCTAGTGTTGTAGGATATCTGAGTAGCTTCGGGTTCTTCTGGACAATGAGTAAAACCTGCATACAGATCATCAGATGTCTTCAGGGCTTCAACTCTTTATTTACAGCACACATAATTACATCTCTACAGGCTGATTATTTAATGGAATCACTTCAATAATAGTCCCCCAATAGCACCAATCTTGATCCAAACAACAGCAACACCTATACACAGTAACCTATTTTACTGTGTCCCTGTCCTTTAGCCATTTCTGCTATCTGATTGACGCTACCTTATTAAATAAGGGGCGAATCAGAGGTCTTGATTATCTTCACTCTTTCTACCTAACTTCCTCCCTAGTATAAGGAATCTGATTTTATTTCCTCACTTCCCACATTAAACATTCCCTAAGTCCTGTCAATTCTATCAGACAGATTGCTCTGTTCCATCCCTTGAGCTATGTGTCCCATATGTTATTCACTATCACTGCCTTTCTCAGCCTTTATCAATTCTCTTAAATAGGGTCTCTTGAACCAGACACCCTAGTCAGTCTCCTACCTTCACTTTTGCCTTAACAACTCTTTATCTCCACTGTCATTGTGAAACTTACCTTACTGATTATGACAACTTCCTGCATAAAAATCTAAGAGCAGGGCAAGAGCAGTGGTGCAAGCAGTAGGGCATTTGCCTTGCATATGATAACCTAGGTCGGACCGCGGTTCCATCCCCCAACGTCCCATATGGTGCCCCAAGCCAGGAGCAATTTCTAAGCACAGAGCCAGGAGTAACCCCTGAGTGTCATTGGGTGTGGCCTAAAAACAAACAAACAAAAAATCTTAGAACATACTCCATTGCTCTAAAGTGAAGATTAAACTCTCTTTTTAAGGAACCTAAGTTTAAATTCTCACTACTAAAAAGCCAATGTTCAAGAGACAGAAGTTGATATGAGGAAGACAAAATTATTCCAGAGCTAGCAATCTGAAAAGATGGTAGGCTTATTATTTTCCTCTTCCTCCAAAATAAAAACTACCTTACTCACAGTTAGGATTATTAGTTTACATAGGAATTGTTGGAAAAGTAAATGAAAAGAAAATTATATGAAGTGGGTTGAGAGTAGGAAGGAGTCTAATGAGCTTTACAGGAGGTTTTTCAGAGGGCAAGCTGTTTGCCTTCACCACTCCCCACCCAGCAATCTGTAACTGGACCTGTTTCAACAGCAAACAAAATGCATTTAAAAGAGAATGGCTTTTAATGTTGGAAAGCAGGGTAAGAGCCAAGGAGAATGAAAGTTTATAAGTAATACATCAGTGAGGAAAAAGATGGAGTTGCTAATGTTCTCTCACTTATGATTTTTTTTTTTTTTTGGTTTTTGGGCCACACCCAGTGACGCTCAAGGATTACTCCTGGCTATGCGCTCAGAAGTCGCTCCTGGCTTGGGGGACCATATGGGGAACCGGGGGATCGAACCGCGGTCCATCCTAGGTTAGCGCAGGCAAGGCAGGCACCTTACCTCCAGCACCACTGCCTGGCCCCTCTCACTTATGATTCTTATCTACAAAACTTTTCATAACCTGGCCCCAACTTACCGATTCAGTTTCATATCATTGTTCTAAGGTCTGCTGAAACTAGGGATGGTTTAGTTTCTTGGGCCTGAATCAATTTTAATTCTTTTGGTCATCATGAAATTGGTATTTCATTCAGATACCTATTTTCTCTGACCTTATATTTATTTTGTAATAAAAAATTCTAATCGAATTACCATGAAATGAAGTTATAAAGTAGTTCATAACTGTCAGGCATACAATACATATTCATGGGTGTTAGACATTGTTTGCCATTTATTTCTGTCAAATGATTCCCAAACAGATATTCAGATGTGTCATGTCTCCATACCCATGGAGAATATCTTATATAGTCTCAGAAACCCTGATCCCAAAGATGGCATGACTTGCTCTGGAACTGTAAACAGAGTATAACCCACAACAGAGCCAAAAGTAATAAAACAAAAAGGCATTCTGTTTCCTGATATTATTTCTTTGGCTACATTGAAACAGTCAAATTCAAGTCTACCTTGTTTGGTGTACAAAGAAGCACAAGTCTTCACAAGTTTTAATTAATATATCAAAAAATAAGGATTTCTAAATGAGAAAACTTAGAGCAGGGATCTCAAACTCAATTTACTTGCGAGCCGCAGGAGGCAAAGTCAGGGTGATCCTTGAGTGCAAAGTCAGTAGTAAGCCTTGAACATTGGGTGGTGTGACCCAAACAACTAAAACAAAACAAAACAAAAAAAGATTCCTCTAGGGCAGGCCCACAAAATGTTGTACGGAGGGCCGCAAACGGCCCGCAGGCTGCGAGTTTGAGACCCCTGATAGAGTTTACAAGTGCAGCAAATTTTCAAAGAAAAACTTTCAAGCAGTAATTTGTTTAAGAACAATAGGTGACATTCACACCCTCTCAGTCTCATCCTCCTGTAAGAGGGAGATTGTGGAATGTTCATAAATATAAGCATTTAGGGGCCTGAGCAGTGGCACAAGTGGTAAGGTATCTTGCCCACACTAGCCTAGGATGGACCATGATTCGATCCCAGGGACTCCCATATGGTCCCCCAAGCCAGGCGCGATTTCTGAGCGCATAGCCAGGAGTAACCCCTGAGTGTCACCGGGTGTGGCCCAAAACCAAAAATAAATAAATAAATAAATAAATAAATAAATAAATAAGGGGCCCAGGAGATAGCATGGAGGTAAGGCATTTGCCTTTCATGCAAAAGGTCATCAGTTCGAATTCCGGTGCCCCATATGGTCCCCCGTGCCTGCCAGGAGCAATTTCTGAGCATGGAGCCAGGAGTAACCCCTGAGCACTGCCGGGTGTGACCCAAAAAACAAATAATAAATAAATAAATAAATATTTAGCTCCCATTTGGGGATTATCTCAAGGATCGCCCATGATCCACACACTCTACATTTTAGCCACACTATATTTCTCACACATCTTTTCAGAACACATGTGTATTTTCATGTAGTTTATGACATCTGTAATGTCCTACTTTTCTCAAATTCTTTTTTTAATTTTAACTCCTTTTATCTATTTTTTACTCAAAGGAAGACAAGTCATAAACATCTTAGACCTCAGTTTTATGTATAATGAATATGTATTCTTCTGAATATCATGTTCTGAGATATAATGGGGCATGCTTTAGCGATGTCTATTCTTCTGAAGTATCATAAAGGAATTCTACTCTCTACTTCTAGGGAAAGGACACTTCACTGCAAAAGATGGATTCAGTTACATAAAGTTGACAAAACAAAGATAAACTCAAAACCCAGTACTCTTGTGTTTATGAATACAGAGGAGGTGCCAGTTTTATAGATTATAGCCAACAATGTTTAAAAAATAATTAGCAATTTCAATTATGTTCCCAGCAAAACAGTAATTTGATATTTCTTCAAGACTAAATATAGTACGAGGGTCAACAGTAAAAAGACTCAATACTCTTCTCCCCCCAAAGATCAGCAGTTGCTATATAGAGCTTGAGACACTGTTTTTTACAGAATTCATCTCTAGTTAGTTTCTGTTTCAGTTCATAAATGGCTTCAGATTAAAACCAGAGATGGCAGAGGTGTTTGTGATGGGGAGCACCCAGGTGGAAAAATCCTGGGGAGAAAGAGGAAGTTCATTTCCCTGGTCAGACAACCAAGTGAGTAGGTAGTTACTATGAGATCTCTCCAATAGAGAATATTGTACTGATGTGAGAACTGGGGAGATTAACAGGAGCTTCTTATGAGGCTAAAAAATGCAATACAACTTCTCCTTTGAGAAGTCAGGGCCAGGGGGTCAATTCAGCTTGATAGTCAGTGGCTTTCTTCTGATGCTAGAATGTTCTATGTATCTTGTTACATCACCATACATGTAATCCCATACAACCTCGAGGCCCATCATCACTGCTATTGAGTTTCTTCATTTGGCACTGATGGATTTCTCTGACCAGTGTGTAAAAGGCATCTTCATTGCACTGTCTGGTCTTGGATGATTCCATGAATGGAATCCTATAACTCTTGGCCAGTTCATGGACTTATTTTGTATGAACTGTCCTTGTTGACAAATCACACATGTTTCCTACTAGCACCATAGGTACTATGAATCTTTGAATCTGAACCTTTAACTCGCTTAATCTGTTCCCTATAGAGGCTAATATCTGAAAATGATTTGCTATTATTGATGGTAAGTACACAGAGGAAATCTTCTTCTGTCTTCATATATTTTTTTCTCATGACACTGTACTCTTCTTGTCCCACTGTATCCGGACAAGATTTCACAGACAGATTTCATCATCTATAACCACCTGTTTTCAGTGAGAACCCTCTATGGTGGAATCAAATTCATTTACAAAGTGGTTTGGAATTAACTAAGTTTGTCAGCTCGCTTTTCCCTACACCACCTGCTCCAACCATCACCAGTTTGTGCTCAGTCATTTCACACCAGCGAGAATCTCAAGATGGGTCACCTCCAGTTCCGATGGATTTAAGATCAAATGCAGGGAAAATATTGAAGACACCACAACCACCATGAAAAGCTCCCAGCAGGGAGCAGCACTTCTGGCCCCCTTTCTCACATTCTTATACATACCACCTTTCTTTTTAAACATTTTTGTTTATTAATATCTTTATTTAAGCACTATGGTTGCAAACATGTTTGTAGTTGGGTTTCAGTCATAAAAAAGTACATCCCTCTTCACCAGTGCAACCTTCCCACCACCAATGCACCCCATCTCCCTTCTCCCACATTCTGTCTTTGAGACAGGTGTTCTATTTACCTCATTCACTTCCATTGTCATGAGAGTTGTTGGTGTAGTTATTTCTCTAACTGCACTCACCAATCTATGTGATAAGCTTCATATCGTGAACTAGTCCTTTCAAATCTCAACTCTATTGTGTCTGAGTATTATTACCAAACTATCTTAAATCCCACAGATGAGTGAAACTAGTCTATGTCTATCTCTCTCCCTCTGACTTATTTCACTCAGCATAATAATTTCCATGTCCATCATGTATAGGAAAATGTCATGATTTCATCTCTCCTGACAGCTGCATAGTATTCTATCGTGTATATGTACCACAGTTTCTTTAGTCATTCATCTGTTGAAGGACATCTTGGTTTTTCCCAGAATCTGGCTATTGTAAATAGCTCTTTGATGAATATAGGTATGTTGAAGGGGTTTTTGTATTGTGTTTTTGTATTCCTAGGTTATATCCCTGGGAGTGTTATAGCTGGATTATATGGGAGCTCAATTTCCAGGTTTTTGAGGAATCTCCATATTGTTTTCCACAAAGTCTGGACTAGACAGCATTCCCACCAGCAGTGAATGAGAGTTCCTTTCTCTCCACATCCCGCCAGCACTGACTGTTCTTGTTCTTTGTGGTGAATGCCAGTCACTGTGGTGTGAGATGGTACCTCATTGTTTTGATTTGCATCTCCCTGATGACTAGTGATATGGAGTATTTTTCATGTGCCTTTTGGCCATTTGTATTTCTTCTTTGAGAAAATGTCTGTTCATTACTTCTCCCTATTTTTTGATGAGGTTAGATTTTTTTTTCTTGGTAAGTTCTGTCAGTGCTTTGTATATTTTCGATATTAGCTCCTTATCTGATGGGTATTGAATGAATAGTTTCTCCCATCTGTGGGTAGCCTTTGTATTCTAGTCACTGTTTCCTTTGAGGTACAGAAGTTTCTCAGTTTAATGTAGTCCCAATCGTTTACCTCTGCTTCCACTTGTTTGGACAGTGGTGATTCCTCCTTGAAAAATTCTTTAGTAGCAATGTAATTGGAGTGTTTTACTTATGTGTTCTACTATATACCTAACAGTTGCAAGTCTGATATCAAAGTTTTAATCCATTTGGATTTGACCTGTGTGCATGATATTAGATGGAGGTTCAAGTTTGTGTTTTTGCATGTGGCTGACCATTTGTCCCAACACCACTTTTTGAAGAGGCGTTCCTTGCTCCATTCTGCATATTTTGCCCCTTTATCAAAGATTAATTGATATTATGTCTGAGGAACAGTCTGAATACTCAAGACTACTCCTTTGATCTGAGGGTTTGCCTTTATTCCAATACCATGCTGTCTTACTGACTATTGCTTTGTAATACAACTTAAAGTTGGGGAAAATGATGCCTCCCATATTTTTCCCTAAGGGTTACTTTAGTTATTTGTGGGTGTTTATTGTTCCAAATGAATTTTAGGAGTTTTTGATCCACTTCTTTTAAGAATGTCATCATAAATATCACCTTTATGATTTAATATTTTCCTCCCACCAAAGTGAACCTGTTGACTTCTTATTAATAAAAGACTTTACACAGAAATCTCAACATAGTTATCACCTTATGTACCTGCTACTCTTCTAAATTATGCACTCAAAAAGCATAGAGGACTATTAACTTAATTTTATAAATACTATCTAGTGCTAAAATTCAGTGAAACTAAATGGAATGAGGATTCACAGGTTACCTAGACAAAAAATATATATTTTATGACATGAGTTCCTGTGTTTAACTGTCCACTGTTCATTAATCATTTTCAAAGGGGCATACTACTGGGAAAATAATTCTATTTAAGATGAAGCAAATTAATCAGTATTAACTGATTTCAAATCCCATGGTGGATCATTGTTGAATAATTTACTAATTCTATAACATAGAAATAATGGGGCTTATTCAAAGCTCTATTCCAAAGTCCCATAGTAATTTAATATTCTAGTAGAAGTGAAAATATGAATCATACTTTGGCTGGGAGGAAATTCCGAAGCAGTAACCTATAAGGATTACTTCGAAATGTCAGAAAGTGACTGACTACTAGGATCAGAAAGAGAACTCTGAGTATATGACTTGCATGATGGAAGCCAGTTTAGTTCCTCAGCACTCCAGTTTTGTACACCCCAGGATTGTGCATGATCCCAATGGAATTTCACATGATCCCGATGGGAATTGCACATGATCCCCGGGCAATACTGACTCAACCCCTTCACAGGGCTACTGTTGCTCAAAATAAATAAATAAATAAATAACAATGACAAAAAGTGACTGCCTGTACCTGCAACCTTTGTCAGGATAATACCCTCATCAAAGATTTAGGGTCAAGATAGTGTAAAACACAAATAATAAGTCAACATTTTGTGAGTAGAAATACAGAGATTAGTTAAATTATTAATGCAGTTTTCACTTGTGATTTTTGTGTCATTTGGTATCCTAATCAAAGGATGCCAACTCTACATTTTGGGGATCTTTTGTTTGTTTACTTGCTTTTTGGTCCATACCCAGCAGTACTCGGCACCTCCTATTTCCTCTGTACTCAGAGATCATCCCTGATGTGGCTCACGGGACTATACGAGATGCCAGTCATCAAACCCAGGTCATATGCAAGCAATGCAAGCTCCCCACCTGCTTACTATTGCTCTGGCCCCTCCAGCTCTACGTTTTGAAGTCTTCTTGGTAGATGGCCAGTCTTACTGCCAATTAAGGGCTGCCCTTCACTGTTTAACACATTTTCAATTTTAAGGATTCTAGGGAAGGAAATCTCTTTTCACTTTGTATCTCAAGTCTTAAAATAATTAAAAATTTATTATACTGATCACCTTAATCATAGGGCCTAAGGATGTTTTTCAAGTACCATCTAACTGACAGCAAATTCTTGTATCTACTCAATGTGGTCAAAGACTGGCAGCTGAGGATGACACTGACCCTCCTTGTTTTCCAGAATGTGAAACTGAAATCCAAGAAGTTTAGGCCACCTGGAAGCAAACTGAGAGTCCTTTTTCTCACATGATACTTACTGTGCTCTCTTCCATTCTCCCCTTTCCTTGAGTTCTGATATGATATAAAGGGAACCCAAGACTAAACAGTAAGCATATCCATCTCCATTAATATCAGTTCCATTTCTTTATTAGACAGCTCAGATGGCCATCAGGAAAAAGTTCAATATGCAAGTTTGACTGCCAGTTGTTAGTTTCTGTTGTTAGTGGAGATTCTTTGTGGTGACTTTATGGTCTTCCAAATACTGACTCTTTTGTTTGTTTCTATCTGTGAAGGAGTTAGTTCCCACACAGTGACAGGTGGGTCCGTTCTCACCTTTCAGCCCTCTGTAGTTCTCTGCAGTCAGCCAGAAGCTTTAAGATTCTTTAATACTCTAGATTTATATTCTGAGAAAACCAAGATGTGTAAGATTCTTGTAGAACATGAACTGGCAGCCCCAATGGGTCTATTGTACCACACTAAACTCTCCCCAAAAGAGAATAAAGTAACAGATGATGTAGTGAAATTATGTTCTCATTCATTACTCCAATGAGATTAGGCTTCACCTAAGACTAGTATAATAAAAACTACCAGTCACATATTTATGTTTAAATCAAGGATCTTATATCTCAGTTGCATGACCTTAGAGAAATAGTTTAACGTCACAGAGTCTCTGTCAATAAGAAGCATTTATCTTCACTAAATTCAAAAATAAGCAAATGAGATCCTTCCTGTAAAATGCACAGTAGTGTTTGGCATGCATTCATCTATTTGATAAATATTTGTAGGAGACATCCTAGGTACCAGACAGTCCTGAATACTCCTGGAACTTACTCTATAAATATACTTGCATATAAATTAGATCGAAGAAATATTATCTCTTTGCCATTACCATCATTTTGCTCATCTTTGCGGTAATAGAAAGCAGTCACTCTACCGTAGTCTAGATTCCATTAGTAAGAAATATTATCAAGATATTTGCTAACCATATAAAATCACATTGCTGCTATACTTTGTGAGTTTCTTCTTTTTCTTATGCTTAAGAAGTTGCCTTCCTCTGACATGTTATCTCCTTTCTCCTAGTGTCAGTATGTATACCTACATCAGTGTGTTAGAGATGTCCTCAGAGCAAGGAAGTTACGGAGTGAACAAGAAAATCCCTTATTTCCAATCTATGAAAATGTGAATCCAGAGTATCACAGAGGTAAGAGCATACTTCACTAATATGCAGGTTCAATGGCAAAGAAAGGATCAATCTAGAAACCAAGAAATACCAACCACCCTTTCCATGTGAAATGTCCATCTTGCACTGTACCCAAAGGTCTGAAGAAAAGGCTCTCAGAGAGTAAAGAAACAGTGAAGAGAGGCAGATGGGGAAGAGAGGACAACAGATGATCACTAATTTCATGTGAAAACTCATCCCTCTAAAGAAACCCCACTATTAAGAAGAAAGGCTTAGGGGACCAGAGCCATAGCACAAAGGGTAGAGCATTTGCCCTGCATGCAGTCGACCCAGATTTTATCTCCAGCATCCCATATGGTCCTCCAAGCAATGACAGGAATGTCCCCTGAGCACAGAGCAAGGAGTAAACACTGATCACTGTTGGGTGTGGCCCCCAACTATATATATATTTTTTTAATTATTAATAGTAGTATAATACATACATATGCATATACCTATATAAATGTACATATATAAACAAACAACAATAAGCTAAATTTCTTTTTATTTTGGTTTTTGGATCACATCTGGCAGCGCTCAGGGGTTACTCCTGGCTCAATGCTCAGAAATTGCCCCTGCCAAGCACAGGGGACCATATGGGATGCCGGGATTTGAACCACCATCCTTCTGCATGAAAGGCAAACGCCTTACCTCCATGCTATCTCTCCGGCCCCAATAAGCTAAATTTCTTGTTGCAGTAAAGAGCATCTAATTTTTCTTCTCTTTTATATTTTTCAAATGTTCTAAAACAAGTGCGGAAACTAAAGGGAGGTGAAGAAAAGTTGGTTTATACCCAGCACTGCTTAGGAGCTACTGCCTAGATCTATACTGAAGTGTTTGTTCCATCAGTGCTTGGATCAAATCTAGGTTTTTACATGCATCCCAGTTCTTTGAACTATCTCTCATTATCCCAGTAGTAATATTTTCTAGGTTAAAAAATATAGGAAAAAGTTGCATATATAAACTATATAAAGCACTTCTTGTTCAAACAGTAATGTCTTGAAACATGAAGGGCCCCCAGAGCTTTCTCCACTCCGAATTACTGTGATTTTGGCTCAGGCTCTCTTAAGATGACAGCTAAGATGTTGACTGGGGATCCAGTCACTAGATTGTCTAGTTAGAGGATTAAGGCAGGTGGGAAGTTGGGGAGTCCCCTCACATGCTACGTCTTTTATCTCCATTTCTTTTTTTTTTTTTTAATTTGACTGCTTTGTGGGGATTTTTGTTATGGTTGGTTGGTTGGTTGGTTTGGCGATACACCCAGCAGTGCTCAGGTCTTATACCTGGCTCTGCACTCAAGGATCACTCCTGGCAGGTACAGGGGACTGTATTGGGTAGCAGACATCAAACCTAGGCTGGCTGCATGCAAGGCAAAGCCATACCCACTGCATTATCTCACTTCGATTTCTTTATTCTTTTTATTTCCCAATTGTGTGTGTGTGTGTGTGTTTTGGTCAGTTGCCTGCAAGGCAAGCACATAACCCCTATACCGTCTGTCTCTTTGGCCCACTATCCT
The DNA here is from genome assembly GCA_004027635.1 of Crocidura indochinensis. Taxonomy (NCBI): domain Eukaryota; kingdom Metazoa; phylum Chordata; class Mammalia; order Eulipotyphla; family Soricidae; genus Crocidura; species Crocidura indochinensis. The sequence continues at coordinate 23,281 of PVKC010009212.1, forward strand.
TATTTCTATATTATCTTCAATTGGCAGTGACTCCTAATTTGTATTTTGCTCTTTTCACCCCTCTTCCTGCCAGGCTAGTCAGTATGTTACATAGTTAATCATCTGTAAAGCACAAATACATGAGGCACAGCTATTTAAAGGAATCCTTTTCTTAATGGCATAACCCTTTTGTGTAGTAAATTATTACCCCCTAAGTTATCTGTGTAGTAAATTAAAGTTGTTGCCTATCAGATTTGGGCTCTGGGAGATTTTAGATGTTCTTTTGTCGTGGCTTGCTTTAGAGTCTATTTTTAGAGTAATTTGGAGTGTTTCTGCAAAAAGCTAACTATAGTTCAGAAAATTGAACCAACAAGCAGATTAACGTTAAGATGAGGGTCTCGTGCTAAAAATAACTAGCATCAAGCTATATGACCCTGAGTGAGACACTTCATTTCTGGTTTCATACTGGAGAGAATGGGTGCCAGATAGATAGTAGAGGAGTTAAGGTGCTTGGTTTGTATACAAGCTACACCAGTTCAATCTCTGGTACTACATAAGGTCCCCTAAGTACTGCCAAGAGGGTTTTCTGAATCCAGGGCCACTGTTAGGTATAGCTCAAGTCCCCCCAAATCTAGAAGCACAAGAGGATAGACTAGACTCTCTGTCCCTCCTAATCTAAATAATCTATGCTTCTCAATGGAATGTCCAGGAGGTGAGAAAAGGAAGGCTATGAGCCTAAACCACATTCAGCCCTACACATTTCCATTAGTCCTTATTTGTAATTGCCATGAAAAGAACAAATGACGATACATTTGTTAATATATGCATTTAATGTGTACACTTAATGTATTGTAAATGATACAATTGATAAATCTGTCCCCGTTTCTAATTATAATTTTCTTCCTTTCAGATATGGGCTACTCAAGGCACTGAGAAAATACCTGAAACTCTCCTGGGGGGAAAAATTTATTCACTGTGTGATTTAAAAATAAGCAAACAAACAAACAAAAAAAACTTGCTCCATGCCTTACATAGATGCCAGCAAAGCCTGTTGATACTATATATAATTTATTAATCTGGAGAATTTTAAAGAATTTATGTAATTTAAAGGTAACATTATTGTACAGAATTGTGTTTTGTAGTTTCTGCTGTAAATATGTATTTTTTTCATGCTGTTTAATATTAAGGATTACATAGTGACTGTTTTTCCACACTCAAGTGTTCATGGATTGTTCTACATAAGCTAATTGAACTACATAATAGGATGAGTCTGATAGCTGTGGCAGTGGTTTCAAGGGATCCCTTGGGTCATGACCTTTACTTGTTTTTATATTTACTAAACAGGGTAAAGGCATGGCTAGAGAGAGTATGACTGACTTTGCTGCATTGCTATCCTATAATTCTGGGTCCAATACTACTCTGGATAAAAATTGCCACCAAATGAATGGGGAAAACGGTGCCTAGAAGGATGACACAACACCAAAAGTAGGAGGTGGTTGTGCCTAAACTAAGTTGTTCTTCCCACCTTTCTTCTACCAGAGGTTAAGCCAAAATGGTCAACTCAGGGGCAACATGCAAGAAGGCTCTAAGAGAGAACAATCAAAATCAAAATGGGGAATCACTGATGTTAGAAGCAATTTTGTACTCCCTGTGCCAAGCACCACCCATAGTGGGAGGAAATGATTTCCTTCACCTAGAGAATAATGCACCCTATAGGACCATGGGTCATGATGGTGTGAGATAGGGACAGTCACTGTCTCCCTTCCAAGGCTGCTTCCTGAGGACAAACAGCTTTGATTTTTCCATTCAAAGGTGGTCTGGTGAGATTATAATCTTGATCAAAGAGCCTAATAGGCATAAATGTATAACTATTAACTTCTAACTCATTTGAAAGGCAAGCAAGCAGACATAAAACCTCCGTGGCATAGTATAAAACTTTCCCAAAGATGGTTAGTGAATTGTTAAGGTCAAATATAAAGTTGTTATTCTGTATTATCTAATCTAAAAGACATTGCAGACTCTACCAGGTTTATCTTCAGCATGTGCACCTTTATGGGGTTTAACAAATTTCATTGAGACAGAAAGAGAGAATTGTCTCCTTAAGGCTCAATTCTGAAGAATTCTTGAGAAAAATTTGAAAAGGTATTTGTGTTGTGTGGAATTTTCCTGATTATGTGAGAAAATATACTCGGAAGACTCTCTCTTTTCTCTCTCTCTCTCTCTCTCTCTCCAGACTTAAGTATAGACCAGGTTTGTTGATTTAATAACTTTATTTTCAGAAAGGGTATATTTCTTTTAAAAATACATAACCTTGCTACCTACTGCAAAGTCCTATATGTAAAAATACAATGGGTATGACAGGCAAAGCATTAAACATACCTGAGCTAGTTATGTAAGCCTATGTTCAAACTGTAAAGTTTTCCAAGGAGATATATATATATATATATATATATATATATAACAAAAGCAAAAAAAAGAAGAAGAAGACTTTAAAATTCTCCATTTCATGGTGCTCAGAGCCCTTGTGAAATGGTGGTAGAATTGGGCTCTGACTCTGTTTCAGAGAACCAGGTCAATCTTTTAGAAATAGAAAAACCACACCTTAGTAAATGTGTCAAACAAACCTATCAAGAAAGAAATTTCTGCAGATTTTGTGTTGTCAATCAAGGAAAACTTTCCTACATTTTTACACAGAATTTTAAACAAATGTGGCTCGGTATAAATCATTTTAATGCACAGAATGATGAACCCATTTTTGACTTTTCATTCATTACTTGTGTAAAAAGCCTGCAACTTGTTCAGCAGTGTTTTAGAAACCACACACACGTTCTTAACACAAAAAGAATGTTTTATGTTCTTCATCATAAAGTTAGAATTGTGGTTACTATTTCCCATGAAGCTTGAAAAGGGGCCTCAGTGAGGCATGTGCAATAACTAAGGAGTGCAGGACAGCCTCCCAAAGCCACCCCCAAAATGCTGCTGCTGCTGCTACTGCAGAAGATAATTCTAGAGAGAAAAGAATGTATTGCACACAGCAGGAATGAAAACCATCAAAATCTATACATTTGCAACAGTAAATAATGCTGCCAAACCCTGGCAAAGCTGGAGTAGAATCAGAGCTGTGAAAATGGGCATGACATGGAGGAAACTGTATGTTCTTTTTTAGTCTAGTCCAGGAAATATTTATTTCTCCCTTCCACCTGTCTCATTTTAAATCTCCTTAGCAACAAATATTTCACCATCATCTCTCTCGACTGCCACAGACTAAGTACATAATTGAGTTGATTTATTTATTAAATGTAGGAGAAAAAAAGGAAGTTTCTTTGACATTCAGCTCAATCGGTTGGATTTTAATTTCATCTCATCAGGGGTTAGGACTCGGTAAGCACCCCATTTCCTGTCATCTTGGACATCCTGCGTGTGCACCTGTGTGAACACGCTAATCATCAAGGCTCAAAGAGCTCTTGAGCTATCAAGTCTTGGGAGAGTCCTGTCTTGCATCTTAATAATCCTTTATCCAAGTTCTTTATAATTAACTCCTTTAATGCCTACTCATTAAATCAAATTTCTGTTATCATTCTGTTGGTCTCTGAGTTACAGCCAGTTTCTCAGCTCTTAAATCATATTTTTCAAAGCCTCAGATCCCTATCTGAGCTTACGCACATTTTCTAAAATTTCTAAAATTTCTAATGCCTCTTGTTAACCACTTGTCCCCTTCTCCCATTTGAGGTTTTGCTGGTTTGCAGTGATTTCTATTGTTGTTGGGTTTTGTTTTCTGTTTTTGTTTTTGCAGTGTCGGGGGGTATAACCAGGGCCACACAGGCAAGACACTGAGCTACATCCCGACCCTCTTTCCCATTTTGAACATATTTGCTTTCCTAGTTAAATGTCACTTTATTTCTTGTTGATTTTATCTCCTAAAGGCCTACTGGTATTTTTCTAGACATTTCATGCACCACATTAGAAAAGAGATGATCATGAATCCATTTTTAAATA